>WIQG01000366.1:0-141767 GCA_014925785.1 Mycena galopus ATCC 62051 | reverse complement strand
CATCCTGAGGAAGTTTGCCATCTTTGAGGGCATCCCGAAGCACACTGGGGTCGAGCTCAGCTTGATGACGAGGTTTTTCATATTCCAGGTCGTCGTGAGTGTCCTTTTGTTTCCACCCCTTGCCCAAAAGTAACACCACGCGCCACAGCACGGATTCTTGATTGTAACGATATCGTCAGGCATCGTCGCCGCGCTCCCGCTCCTGCTCAAGAACCCGGGCTCGGTCCCGTCCACACTTGCGACGAAACTTCCGGCGGCTTCGACGTTCTTCCTCACGTAAGCGCTCCTCTTCGCCTTACCTTTGAGTTGAGATGAACACTGGACTGGACAGGTACATGATCCTCCAGGGTCTCTCCGGGGCGGCCGGCGGGTTCCTCCAGATTGTGCCCCTTATTGTGTACTACGTGAAGCTGTTCCTCCTGGGCAGCACTCCGCGCTCCGTTTATGGAATCAAGTACGGCGCGCGGAGCGTCGCGTGGGGGACGACGTTCCCTGGGGTTACGCTGCTCGTTGTTATCGGTGCGTCCTGCTCTACACACGATCAAATGTCCTCGCACTGACACCAACTTCCCAGCACTTGTGTACTCGGTCATCTCGCCGATTATCAACGGTCTGGCGTGCTTCACGTTCTTTTTGTTCTTCCAGCTGTACAAGTACCTCTTCCTGTGGGTTTATGAGCAGCCGCCGAGCTCGGACACGGGCGGGCTGTTCTTCCCCAAGGCGATGGGACATATCTTCACTGGTCTGTATATCCAGCAGGTGCGCGTTTCCCCCTCTTTTTTATTTGAACACGAGATGCTGAGACGATGTAGATCTGCATGACAGGCCTGTTCTTCCTGGCGCGCGACCAGAACAAGAAGATTTCGTCGACGCCACAGGCGATTCTCATGATTGTCTTGATCGTGTTCACGGTGAGTTGGCTTGCCGTTTGAGTTTAGGACGGAGCGCTGATCTGAGAAACGAAACGAAAGGTCCTGTTCCAGATGTTCATCGGCAACTCGTACGGCCCGCTGAAGCACGCACTGCCGCTGAGTCTCGCGGACAAGACCTACAGCGCCCCTGAGGTCGACCGCTCGGATACGGCGATCAGGAAAAACGGCGGCCCGTCGGAGGCGCACGAGATGACAGCGCCCGGCGGGACGCGCAAGACGAGCCAAGACAATGGTAACGACAACGAGGAGTATGAGGGGCTGACGGACCGGCAGAGGAGGGGAACCGCGCTGCGCGCATCAAGAGCGAGGAGGAGTATGGGTTTGCGCATCCCGCGGCGTCGCGGCCGCAGCGCATTGTGTGGTTCCCGCGTGACCGTCTCGGGCTCGCGGAGGAAGAGGAGCGGGGGTGCCGCGAGGCAGGCATCGAGTGCAGTGTCAAGGACGCGGAGATGACCGAGAAGGGCAAGGTGGAGATTTCAGGGGCGCCGCCCGATTTGGTGCTTGTTGACGAGTGAGGGGATGAAAAATGAGGATATGGGACGAGGATTGCGACATACTATCCATCTTTTCTTTTTCTTGTTGTATACCCAGTGCTAGGTTAATGTTTAATGCACTACTACCCTTGATAAATATGGTTCGCTCGTCGACTGGAAAAAAACCGCCCTCGAAGAGACCATGGCTCGCATTAACGCCCACCACCTAACCAACACGAGCTAAACTTGAGCCTATCATACAAGTCATGTCTCTCGGTCAAAGCGGTTCTATCATCGCGTAAGTCGGCAATTACGCGCCATGACGCGTATACTAAATTGACTTGGCCCTTGGGCGTTGCGTTGCCCCAGAGCCACGACTCGGAGTGGCTCTAAATAACATTCACCCCCACGCTGGTGTCGTGCTAGAATGCGTCAGAATCTAAGGGAAATTCCTCAATTATTGAATATCTGCCCACCTGTAGTACACAATAAGCTGTCGCATTTCGCCGACTTGCGTACCAAACGACTACAGTATGCAGTGATGAGCGTTGAGCCCTCAATGTCAAAACGTGAAAGACGTACATTGTACAGATTCCCCAGCACCTCGTCCGGGGCGGGCGCGAACGACGAGTTGATGTACGTGAACTGCGCGTCACCCAGCCGTGTGAATAATTTTCGTTCCGCTGGGAAGCACCTCAGACTTACCAACGGGTCTCCCTGCTTCATCCCAAGTAGCTTCTTCAAATTGCGGGTAACGGCCTGGAAATGCGACCCCCGCCGAAAGTTTCATCACTTTCTGCTTCAACACCGGCGTGGCCCCGACGGCCTTGAAGTGCATTATTACATGGGCCTTGGAGGCACCAGAAGCGTTCGCGACGTGCGTTTCGAGCGCACTGAGGGCTGCTTTGTCAGGCCCTGTCTGCGGGAGGTCGGTGCTAAAAAGAAGCTGTGGGTCCAAAGACCTATAGTCCGTACTCATAAGTCCGGACTACGAGGCAAAGTACAAGATGGACTCGGTGGCCCTCGATGTCCACGGTGACCAGTCGGAAGCTCCTGAGACAAAGTCATGATGATTCGCTCGCACCAAGGCTGTGCCAAAACGTTCGTCTTGCCCGCCAACATAATAATATTGAAACAAATCGATTCAGTGCCGTAGTCTGTGCCTTAGAATGTTTAGATAGTGTTGTGCTACATCTTGTGGTTGTGGTAATACAAATCTAACGTCTTGTCTAATGAGTCCAGAGGAGAGAAACAGAGAAGAAGAGAGAGAAAAGTCGAGTACAAATCAAATGGCAAACCGCTGCGGCTGCTCCATGAACGGCGTCATCCCCATCGCGGGACTCAAGGTCGGATACCCAGCGCTCGCGCCGTTGGTGTATGTCTCCTTCAGCCTCTTCCAGACATTCTTGAACGTCGACGCGCTCCCCTTCTCGTGAATCAGCACAATCGCCGATTGGCATCCCGGCGGGAACGCCGCGCTCGACGAGGCGGTCCTGTTCATCAACACGCTCGCCCGGGTCTTGAGGGGTGGATCGAGCGGCGCGGCAAGGAGCGTACCGAGACTCGCCGACGGCAGGTTATTCGTGTTGGGGTTTGGCGACAGCGGCGCCGAGTGGTGCTTGTGGCTTGACGGCGGCGCAAACGTCAACACACGCGACGAAGAGGCAGCGGAGAACTCGACTCTGAACCGGACGGGCTTCAGAACCATCGGCGCTCCTTCGGTATTGGCTTCGTCCACCTTGCAGCGCAGCGCCATCGCTGCCATGAGATCATCCTCCGCCCTGACCACCCCTTCTGGGAAGCTGCTGAAACCACTCCCCTCCACGACGATACCAAGCTTCTCGAGTAGCAGACCGACCTCTCTGCGCGTCTTTTCCAGCCCGTCGGGAGAGTAAATGACACCAGTACCCGGCGATGGGTGGTTGCCTTTCCAGCTGAAGAGATTGGAGAACCACCCTTTGAATTCACCAACCACAGGCGACGTCAAGCGGGAGGTGGTAATGGTGGCCTCGGTCGCGGCGTGATGATTGGTAGCCGTGGAGAGGGTAATGGGCGATGTGAGAAGGGAAATGGTGGATCGCTTGGGCTTCAGTGCAGGTAAAGTGGTGTCTGGAAAACTCTGAATGAGAACAAGAACCAGTGAAAGACGAGCAACTCACGTTTCCCTCTGCGCTCTCGGTCTTTCCTCGCTTTGGAATCCGTCGCGTTCCCTGGCAGAAAGATCACGTTTCCCATCTCCTTCCCCATCTTGGCATTCACTCCATCGACGCCGAGACCTACCCCGCTTGAATATTCGTCGCCGCAACATAACTCCATCCATCTTCGACGAAACTCTGGTTCTCCTTGTCCTCCCGTGCAACTCGCGACACGGTCCGCTTGGTGGAGCGCCTGTGATCTAACGGCAAGGAAGGAGGAGCGGGCGATGAAACAGCCCGAGCCCTAACCAGCCCGTTGAGTCGTTCCGCGACAGCATCCATGGTGAGTTGCAGCTCAACGTCAGACGTGCGTGGCACCGTCAGGAGCGGCAACTCCTCGGTGTACTCGGCATCCGCGCCCTCGTTCACATCGTGTTCCGCCGTGTCCAAGTCCATATCTTCCTCAGAACCGAGTTTGAGATTCAGGTTCAAATCCAGATTCAGATCCAGCTTGAGGTCCATGTCGACAATCGGCGTAGGGAGTGAAGGCACGGTCGCAATCGGAGCATGGATTATGGGTGCCGAGTCGGGTGCTGCCTGGACGACCGCAGCGCGAGACGGGGCGGGAATCGACGGAGTGACGGTACGTGACCTGGATCTAGAGCGCGGCGTCGGAGGGTGTCTGAGGAACTGGGGAGGCGCAACGGGTGCAGAGGGAGCTACAGCGTCCGGTCTAGGACCCTGGAGTAGTGACTGCCGCGGTTGCCTTGATCCATCCTCTCCATAAGCATAGGTATACCCTCTACGAGGTAGCGGTCGTGGTCCGCCGTTTGTGCCGAGGGCGGGCACGGGACGTCCGGAAGAAACCCCTCTCGGCGCAAGACCAGGCGGCGCAATCATGCTAGAGGTTTGCTGCTGGGGCTTCCTGGAGTGCGCGCGCGGTCCCGCTGGAGACGCAGGTCGTTCCCTGGAGGATGTTACTGTTGATGTACGAGACATGAGAGGTGGAGCTAAGCCTGAAATTGGAGGAATAGGAATGGGAGCGGCTGAGATGCGCGAATTGGGAGCATTCTGGTCATAGTGCTTCGCCGTAGCTTTGCCGCTCAGATCGAGTTCCCACTCGAGGTTGAATTTCATGCTCTCCATCCCGTCGATGGCGGTGACTGCGGCGCTGTTACCGTCGTTGCTTGCGGTAACGGGTACGCCGCCTCGACCTCGAGAATAATCGTCACGGTAACGTCCAAGGAGAAAGTAAAAGGCCTTGGCGTGGATGCCTTTTCCCGCAGGTGTGCATAGATCACGCTTGATGGATTCGCCATGTGGATCTGCGTGGCGGCCCCAGATGATGCGCAAAGAGGAGAAAAGTTCCGGGTCGATTAAGGAAGGATGATCGAGTGGGCGGGCCAAGGTGCTGGGAGACGGAGGAAGCGGAGGATTGGGAATAGGTCGCGATTTGTCGACAAGAGATTTGGAAGTGGATAGCAGCCACGGGTGGGACATAATTTCGGGAATCTATGATGTCGATATCAGGGGGCGGGCACATGGAGATTTGGTGAAGGCTTACGGTGATTCGGCGAGAAACGTCAACGACGAGCATGCGTGACAAAAGATCTGTCGCAACAGGGTCGATCCAACCTGGCATCTCGAACTTGCCACTCTTGACCTTGGCCAAAAGTACCTTGACATTCTTGTCATCGAAAGGGAGTCTACCCGTGAGAAGCGCGTAGAGAATAACGCCGCAGCTCCAAATATCTGTAGCGTTTCCTTGGTATCTTTCTCCATTGACGATTTCTGGACTCGCGTAGTGAGGGGAACCGCAGCTGGTCTCAAGCTGAAGGGCAGGGGGAGCGAACGCAGCCATGCCCCAGTCGGCGATTTTAATGAGAGGTGGCGATAGAGAAGCAATGAGAATATTCTCGGGTTTGAGATCGCGATGGATAATTGAGAAGGTGTGTGCGTAGTTGAGACCATAGACTATTTGTTTGAAGTATTCGCGGGCTTCCTCTGCGGGAAGGCGTCCTCGGTTGACGAGAAAGTCAAACAGCTCGCCTCCCTCGACGTATTCCAGAACGAGGAAAAGCTCCTTTGCGCCTTCGTAGACGTCGTAAATGCGCAGAATGTTTGGATGGTTCATGAGCTTCATCATGGTGATTTCTCGGTCTATTCCGAGGCGCTGTTTGTCGTTTTTGGCCTGCTGCTCATCGACGGAGGCGCGAGAGCTGACAAGGGGGGCCAAGGGGAGAATCTTTACAGCGGCGAGTTTACCAGTGACTTGGTGCTTCGCAATCTTGACTCGCCCAGAGGCACCTTTGCCAACGCATTCGCCGAGGATCCAGGGGCCAATAAACTTGGGGTCTGTAGGAAGATCGAAGGCACCTATACCACCAGCAGCGGCGGTTTCCTTTGCCCAGCGAGTTCCCATAGGCGCTTTGTACTGAATTGGGGGGCGCGAGGAGGACTAGATGAGACGTAGGCCATTATGTGAGTGGTATAAATGTATTATGGAAAGATGAAGCAGCCCGGGCGAGTCCCTCCAGCAGCGGGAATGGAGAAGCAGAAGGTAGAGGATGAGAACAAAAGCTGAGCGAGTCCGAATTGGGACGTGTCACAGGCGGCTTGTGTGACGCGTGACTTCCAGCCACCTTTCGCCAAAAAGTTCAAGTTTGTGTGTATAGTTTTCCCTCAGCTATATTCATGGTTTCATCTTTGTTATCATAGATGCTCAGGGCCTCATGGGCCTTGATCTCTTTCCCAATTATTCCGGGAGCAAGATCGAGGCTCGAACGGTCTCTGCCTGGATTTTTTCCATCCAGCGTTCGTCTTTGGCGCCAGGATAGACATTTCGCGCCGAGTGCCAGGATTTTCGCTGCTAAAACCCCTCCCGCGGATCCCAATTTAGTCAAAGAAACGCCAGGGGTTTCTTCAGGCAAGAACCCACCAGTATGTGAACCATGATGATCGTTAATTTTTGTTGTTAGATGACCACACTAAAGTACCTGAGAATGGACCAGGTACGATATCAAATTTACACCTCATCTATGGAGAGTTGAATATGGCGGACAGATACTTCCACTCCTTCGATCGAAATACCACCCAGTTTTCGCGTTCCACCGTTCCCTTTGGCTACCGTGGAGGACCTCGAGCCGAAGCCTAAAGTCTTGCCCGATACTGATACCAATATATTCGAGCCCCCGACCCTCGAATATCGCGCGCGCACACGCGTTCAACACCCCTCAGTCCATATTCAAGGACCAACCTCTCTGGACGCAACACCCGAGGTTTCGTCGAGTAAGAATTATATTGTTTGAATGTCTGTAAATACTAACATTTTTCTTTAGATAACAACCCTCAAATATCTGAGAATGATCCAGGTACGGTATCGAATCTTCGCTCGGGCAGTAGACTGAAACTTTCACAGAACCATCTCTCAGTTTTCGTTCTCCGCCGTTTCCGTTGGCTACCGTGGAGGAGCTGAAGCTGGAGCCCAAAATTTCTGCAGAGCCAAACCGTAACAGGGATACAAATGTATTCGAGCCCACGACCCTCGAATACCGAGCATATGAGCGCCTCCCACAGCACTCTGTCGACATTCTGACGCAAGTCGCTCAATCTCTACCTGAAATCTTGCCTGAGCCAGAGACCGAGGACGGATCTATTTTCGAGGATAACTCGCATGATGACTACGCTGGCATATCCACTTCCTCGACCCCTCCCATTACTTCCACGCAGTCGTTGGAGATGCTCGTCACCAACAGAATCTACGACGAAGCCACGCGTGTGCTTGACACGCTGCGACAAGTCGGCACTCGCATCCCCCCTTCGTTTACATATGAGGAGGCGGCCATTTGGGCGGTCACGTCCCCGCAAACACTGCGGCCGAGATGGACGCCCAGATTCAAGCGTTCAGGAAATGGTTCTCTCTCATTCCTTGTGCAGACCCATCCAGTTTTCGCACCAAAAAATTCTACCGTCTGCGCAAGCGCATCATGCTGTCCCCGTTCAACTCCCTCCGGCTCATCATGGAGTTTGGCTTGATCGCGGCAGAGAAAGGATACGCCCGCAGCACATGCTACGACGTCGTCGCGCTCGTCTGCATGTATAGCGATCCCAACGCCACCCTCCGGTACATAGACGAGCTCCGCGGTTGTAACCGTAGATTTCTGGAGCAGTTGACCGCAGTGGAGCAATCGACCGAGGCGGAGCAGGCGACCAAGGCGGCGGATGTCGATGCACTGGACAACAAGCTGCGGGTTGATATAGTAGGCGCCGCGGTCAGGACGCTTGCCAATGCTGGCCGGTTTGACCACGCTGTCCAACTCATCCCTGATCCCACGGAGACCCGCTTCCACTTGATGCCTGACGTCTACCACTACTTGGTGCAAAAGATGGAGATGACTCGCAACCCTCGCTATATTCCGCACATTAATTTCGTGACGCAGCATAAAACGGAAGCACGACATCGGTCGCTGGGATTGAAGAAGATGGACAAGCCTGACCTTGCTCTTGCCATTCGATGCCTTGCGAATATAGGCCAATTCGATTTAGCTATCGGTCTTCTCCCCAAGTTTTTAGGGGACGACGGTGATGTCGAGTCCAACTCACATTCTGTTTGGCGCAGTCGGGCGAGAAGGGATGGCATTCTGCCAGCACTCCCCGGCGCTCCGTCCATGGCCGAGCCTGAGGAACTATCGCGATCGTCAATCAAGTTAACCACCCTCGACTTTCTTCTCGCGAGACTACGAGAAAGCGAACACGATGGACATTCCATCTACTTTGACCATATTTCTCAGCTTCGAGCCGCCACAGAGCCGACGCCCGCAATTACAGATTCGGCTCCCGGAATTACGGATTCAGCTGTGTCCAGGTCAGATACACCAGATGTCGAGCCCCGGCGACCTACCTTGGTCAATGCCGAATATGGTCGTGCTATCCGAGCTCTCACGAAGGCTTGGTGCCTCGAGGAGGCTGTAGCTCTGATGCCTGCGTATACTCAAGGCAACACTTCGTACCACAAAAAGCTCTACAACCTCCTTCTCTGGAAGCTCAAAAGCTCTTACAATCCAAAGTACAGGCCCTACGTAGCGAAGATCGAAGAGTTGAGAGAGCGCGCGGTGACCCAGGCCACACAAGGAAAAGCCATCCCTAGGGTGGCGAGCGAAGCCGAGTCCTCTGTCAACGAGGAACTACAAGAGGCACGCCTGACCACCCTCGCGGAAAAATCCATTTCTATACCTAGCGCCGAGGCAGACGCTGCCAACGAGGCGGACTCGGCCAAACAATGGGATTTTTCTGGAGAAGACATTTTCATGGCTTCCTCTGTTTCCTCCTCAAAACCTCTGCAAAGCCTTGAATCCACTCTAGCCGCGAGTTTACGCGAGTTGCGAAAAGCTCTCAGAGCCCGCTTCCCCCTCGCCTATCCCCACCCCTTGACGGTTGTCCGCTTCCTAGACGCTTACTTAGCCTCGGGACGCAGCCGTGCCATACTACTGCTGAGGAATCTCGCCCTCAGCTGCGGGGCCCGCCCTAGCCTTTTGTACTTTTTCGCCGAGATGCTCTTCCACGCCCGGCGGGGGAATTCTGACCTCGTTATCCAGACCTTCGTCACCCACTTCTTCATCGTCGGCCTTCCACGCGACGATCTCCTCATCCGACTCCGGAACTTTGAACCCGATCCCGCCACCGAAGCGCTCTGGGGAGCCAAGCCGGAGAACAAGCTGTTCCCGCACCGCATGCACGCGGCAGTCGTCTGGCGAGCGTTGCTCCAACTCACGCACGAGAAGCAAATGCTCACGCGCGACAAGCAACCACTTGAGGCACTCTATGCCAAGCTCCTCCGATTCGCCGACTTGAATACGCCGCAGTCGTCTGTGCTGGCCGCGGGTGTGCCGCTCCTGCACCCACCGCCCTCGTGGAAGGCCGGGGTCGATGCGTCGGTTTTTACGCCCTTCATACGGCGCATGTGCCGCGCGTTCGGGACGGAGCGGGGCGCCCTTATCCTGAAGGACATGGTCCGCCTCGGTATCGAACCAAACATATACCAGCTCACGGAGCTCGCGATAGCGTACTCCCGCGTTGGGGAGGTGCGGAGGACACTCCTCCTTTTAGACCAAGTGGAGAATGCTACCAAGGCGTGGGAGAGTGTCGACGAAGACTCGAGCCAAGGCAATGAGAATGAGGCTCAGCGGATTCTCGTCCCGCGGGTGGATCAGGTGTTCTACGTAGCCGTCGTGCGCGGGTTCCTCATCAGCAAACGCATCGCTGAGGCGAGGAGCGTCGAGCAGCGCATGTACAAGCGCTACGGCTATGTTCCTGGCGAAAGCCAGCACCTGGACGAACTTTATGAAGACTTACAGACTGCGGAAGCGGGCATGAAGATTTCTCCTCGCCAGGTTCGCATGAATTTCTTTTCGGATGGTCTTTTCTGGCTAACGTGATTTTTTCAGGCCGTCATCTCCAGTCCCAAATACGAGGCGCTACCCGATTCTGCCCTGTCCCTGGACTTGGCTCTCGAGCCTCCGACGTCCGCTGGTGTCTAAAGTCCCCAGCAACGCGGGTTCTCCGCGTCCAAAAGACACGGACTAGGATTGATCGAAGGAGTTCCTAGTCGAGCCGACAAGACTTGCAGCGGCGCCTCATCTTCCACCGTCCAGTCCGGCTCTTCCAGTAGCAGCCGATTTGTCTTACCGACTCTGCCCCTTGAAAGCGACAAGGGGAAAGGGTAAAAATGGCTGGCCAACCGCAATGAATTAGCAGGACGACGGAGCGGTAATACAGGGCTCGCAAGCCAGGAGAGATTATGTATGTATCTGCGTATGCATGCGTATGAGCCGCGACGAGCGTTCTGGGTGGGCCAACATGCAGGGTGTATGAATGTATATACAACATGCGCGTGTAATGCGTAAACGGAGTATGTATGTGTGCGGTCGATAGCGGGATAATGGACGACAGCGGTAAATCGGGGAACTGCACTATCAATCAGCGGAAGTGCGGAACGAGGAAGGGGAGGTGCTAGTGGGAGGGAGGGATTAATTGCGGAGGGGGGAATGGGGAGTAAATGCAAAGAAGTGGTTGCGAAGGAGTGGTCCACAAAGCGTCCTTTTAAAGAATGAGAGTAACGTACGGATACTGTAGAAGCCTGTGCCAATAAATACCGTGACCAGGCGTGGTCGAGAATAACATAACGTGAAAGCGTCAACCGCTGTGCGTCCGTCCATAAAGTCCAATACATACCACAAGCGAGTCGTGCACGAAACTATGACGCCGGCGGGGGCTCCGTCGCCGTGGCGGGTTCGCGGTCAAGGAGCGGTGACGACTGGAGGTCAGATTGTGATGGGCGCGTCAGGTCCTTGCGGATATTTGTGTACGCCGGCGGGAGCTCCACCGTCTCGGCCTCGTCCTCCCCTGGCGCCATGCTCGGGCCGGCGTCTGCGTGCTGAATGACGTTCACCGGGCGCATCTGTCGCATCGGCGCGCTCTTGCCCGTCCGGCCCGACATGCTTGTGCTCGGGTCGGGTGTCGCGCTCCGGGTATCGCTCGTGAACGTGCTGAGCGGTCGCCCGCTGTCTGTCCGTCCTTCCGCGGTGAGTCCACCAACGGAGGACCGGTCTCCAACAGTGGGGTCCGTGACCATGAAGGGCTCGGGCTGGTAGAACTGCGGTAGCTCGTTGCGCGGGGCGCCGGCGTGGTCGTCGCCCTCGTCCGCGGTCAGCAGATCCGGCCGGAATTTTTCGCCCTTGTTTCGCAGCCTCTTTCGTCTCAGGAAGAAGAGCACTACGAGGATAGCGGCGAGTATGAGTGCGATACCGCCGACAACACCTCCGACAATTGCACCAATATTTGTTTTACTATTCGGAGATGATGAATGTGATTGTTAGAAATGAGTTATTTGAAAGCGCACCTGGAGTTACTAGTCGTGCTCCCGCCACTGGGGCTACTAGGGCTACTAGGGCTCGAGGAGCCGGTTGGGGCGGTGCCACCGGCAGGGCTCCCAGCGGTCGAACTGGGGCTTGTGCTGTTCAAGCATGAGTTGTCGTTGGCGCTGCCGCTCTGGACGATGTATAGCGTGCTTCCGCCGGTGCCGTTCCCCCGGTTGTCGCCGGCCACGAGGAGAAAGGTCGTCATTCCGCGCAGTGGCGCAGTCCAATTGAAGCCAGTCCCCTGTTCGGCCACCACGGTAATGTCTGGTTCAGGAATTTCGAAAGAATCGCCACCAGGGATGATACCCTTGAAAGTCGGTGTGCTATTAGAGGCGCGGTGAGAATTCTCGAACGACAAAACTCCGACGTTGGAGTGGCTACAAATGACGTACCCTTGGACTCCCGCCGTTGGATCCCACCTTGCGACCAGTTAATTAGACAATGTGACGATTATTAGAATGAGTATGCAGCCCTCACCATATTCGAGTTGGTTCGCACTGGGTGATTGCCCCGGCAGGGACGATGGAGTACACAAAGTCGGGTTGGACATTTGCGGTCGCGTCAAAGCAAGAAGCGTCGCTGGATGAGCCAACCAAGAACCCAACGCTGGTCCCGCCGGACGCAAACCCAGTGCTATCGCTCATCTAATTTTTAAGCGTTAAAACATAAACCCGATTGAAGGCGTGTGCGGCGCACCACTGCAACAAACTGCGAGTTTTCGGGGTAATTGAGCTTGAAGCTGATATCAGCGCTTGAGAAGGGACCTTCGTCCTGTATTTTGCGAGCCTCGATGTTGTTGGGGAGCGGGGACGATTGGTAGGGAATAACTAGGACCTGATATGGGGGAGAGCCACCAGAGACAGTAATTGAAACATTTCCGCATTGTGGGGGTTCGGAATTGAGGCCCCATGTATATGCGTCGACTAGATTGGGGACGGCGAGGGCGAGGGCTGCGGCAAGAAGAGCCATGATGGTGGTGGAGAGCCAACCACAAGATTACGGTCAGAATTACCCGTGTGACCCGGTACCGTTCGGTCACTTGCTTGAATTCTGTTCCCAACTGTTATCCGCTACATACACCCCACATGGCCGCTATCTATACCCCGGTCTAGAGAGCATTAGACTCGAAAATTGCAGTCAAGGCACTGTAACATCATTGAACAGGGCCTCGAATGACCCTGAGCCTTGTCTGGGAATTTTCAAAGGCGGCCTTCAAACTCTCAGGCAGCTCCAAAGCGCAGTTAGAGTTTCGGCTTTTCGATAATGATTCCAGAAACTTGTTCCTCGCTTCGAGTCATCCAGTTCCTTACTCTGGTCTCTACTGGTCTGAGGCCATTATCAAAAGTGGTGCTCCACTACACTCCCGAAGGTTAAAACGGGCTCGGGCGGAATAAATGTGATCACTCTTCCTGGGCCCCGGCGTTCCTAAGGGGTACCGTGCCGTGTAATCCTACCTACCTAACTTCCGCTGATGGTTGTCTGACCGTTGCGGAACAGGCTGGCAGACGGGATTCAATTTCTGGGAGGCGGACGGCGATACAACCGATAGGCCGCTGAGGGTGCTCAATCACTTTATCCATATTCACAGCGGTCCGTCGATCTTACACCCGCTGCGCAGACATATCCACTTGGATATCTTAATTTGTACGTACGTGCTGTATCCTTTTTTTGTGGAAGAATGGTGACTTTGGACATTTGCTAGTTCGAATCGAAGGAGACGAACTATGCGGGCGTTACGAGAAGCAGACGGCGGACGGCACGAAGAAGCGGATTCGCAGTGAGTTCGAAGAATATATTTCGCGGGGAATGTGAGCAGAGGACAAAAGGGGAATGGGCCACCGTTCCAGCAAAGAGATGCTCTCAGCGGGGTTAGATTCGGTGCAGGGACGGTATGTTGGGTTTACCCTCCTCTTTCTTTCTCCTTGTATCCTGTCGCTGCAACGTCGTTTATGCCTTTGTTTGGGCCCCTTTCTACGGTATTCTAAACCTCGAGCTCGGTGCCTCAAGCGTGATTCGTCGTTGCGCAAAATGGAGATCGAATTTTGAGCTGCTTCTTCGTGGAGCCGGCTCTGCACCAGTAACAGTGAAAATTTTGGCGACTTCGTACATATCTGCTTCTGCACGGTTGCACGTATGAGAATTTTCAACGGAAAGTGGCTATGCCGCAGTGTGATGTAGCCGGTCCGACTTCTGACTCTTTACCAGCCCTCCTCCTCCAGCACCATGTCCTCGAGCCTTTTTCTTGACCTCCCGACCGAGCTGAGACTGCAAATATACGATGCTGTTGTCGACCTCCCGCTCGACTGCAAAGTCGATAGGCTGAAGCCCCGCAAACAGCCAACGGAAACTGCGCCCCCACCAGACAATACGGTATCCCCCACCAAACAATGCCTGTGCATTCCCTGGCTCGACCTCCTCCTCGTTTGTAAGACAATCTCAAACGAACTGCAGCATCACGTCCGCACCTCGGGAAATACGACGTACAAACTTGAGGTGGACAACCCCCGCACGTACTACAGTATCTCGAACACGGTCATTTGGCGGCGAATCCCATGCCCGCCGAGCAGCGTCCGCACGCTAGAGACGAAATTGGCGTTAACCTCGGGCACACAATTTTGGGGTGATGGCGGCCCCTTGGGGATTCTCAGCGCCCTGTACCAGGTGCTCAATTGCTTCATCCATAACGGCCCGGTGCTGTCTAGAGAGAGCCCACTGTGTGGGCACCTCCACTTGAATATGCTGGTTGGTATGTGCATGTGCTATTTGCGTCTTTGCTTTTCATTTATTGACTTTGATCTACGTAGTGCAATTATGCGTGATCCAACCAAACCCTGAGAAACAACTAGCCCAGGCGGCGCTATTGCAACGGAAAAAGTGGCTTCGTCGCTGCCTGAAACAATATATTTCCCGAATTGTCAACCGCGGCGTGCTTTTCGGTGCGGTCGACAAGATTGTGTACCGATCCGAGGACGACAACGGCGACGACGAAGTGACTGAATGGGACGTGTGTCGCAAGACGATTGGCGACATGACAGAATGGAACGCGTACAATTTCGCATGGGGTGTTCCGGGCTCTTCGTCGTTACCTGCGTCGCAGCTGGCGCAGAGTAGTGCTTCCACAGAAGAATAAATTTGGCTCGAAGGCGGTAATTTATGTTGTCCGTTCTACACCACAAGCTAGACAAGCTCTATCTACAGCCTCGGCTTCGCTTTCAAGCTTGATAAGGTGCCCAAGCTCTCAATCCTTCACAACCTTTGCCGCTTTTTTCATCGCTTATTCCATCTTGAATTCCGCCCTTCCGCCATGTCCTCCTACTCGACTCCGAGCCTTCTTCTCGACCTCCCGGACGAACTAAGACTACAGATCTACGATGCTATTGTCGACCTACATACCACTCGACTGCAAGGTCGCCAGGTGGACGCGAAAGCTCAGCAAAAAAGGCACGAACGACACCCGCTCGCCTGCCCGTCCCCTGGCTGAGCCTCATGCTCGTCTGCAAGGAAATAACAAGCGAGTTGAATCATCCATGCCCACGCTTCAGGAAACACGGCGCACGAACTCGAGGCGGATACGGCGGGTAACCTCTAGCATTGCAGGTGAAGTCACTTGCCCACCCAATAACGCCCGCACGCTCCAGGCTACAGTGGTGTTCAACTACCTTCAAGTCGGTCGGGATTGTTCCGAACAGCTCGACCTTCACTCTATTGCCTTTATTGCGGACAATCTTTGTTGAATTTTAGCCTGAGGGCCTTTCCTTTCGCTTTTTGTTCCCCAGCTTCCCCGCACCAAATAAGGACCGCTCGGGGCTTCCCGACCGTTTCCCCTCAGCTCTGCGAAATTTTGGCCTCTGGCAGACCTTTACGTCTCGAAAAGAAATCTCGGGTTGCGTGTTTTACTGAAATTCTCATCTCTAATTTTTTCTATCGCGGAGCTCCTCTTGGATCCCACCGCATAGCACACAACGCCGTCCGCTCTTCTTTCCCCTCTTCCCTCGCCTCCACTACCCCGAGCTCCTCGAATCCAAAGCGCGGGTAAACACCTCTCCCCATTGGGCTCGCCAGCAGAGTCACCACCACCCCATCCGCGGCAGCCCGGTCCATCCCCCATCGACAAAGGACCCTAGCGAGCCCCCGGCGCGTGAACGACGGGTGCGTGCCGAGTGCCTGCAGGTGTATCTGCTCCGTGCCGTGCGGCGCGTCGAGGAATTTTTCGTGCGCCTCATCGCAGGCGCGCGCGTACGCTGCCGTGCGCGCGGGGGCGGTGTCCCGGCGCGTCGCAGCCCCCGCTTCGGCTAGGACGTCGCTTACTGCACAGCGCCGGTGCGTTAACCTGAAATGACATCAATGGGCAGCGACCTACGACTGCGCGCGGGCTTGTAGCCCTTGCCAAACCGCCTGAAGTTGAGATACGACGTGTCCCACGCCGCGTATGAGGCCAGCTCCCACTTGGGATTCGGACTGGACAACTGCTCGTCGGAGCACTCGCACTCGGCCACGATGACGACCCAATCCTCGAACTCGGGCGACACCCATGCGGCGACGAGGGCGCGGAGGAGCCGCCTGTGGTCGTCGGGATGCGCACGCCGATGGGGGAAGCGGAAGTCCCACCACCCTTCATCCGCTGCCATGGATGTGATCAAGAGATCGGTAATGGCGTCGACGTCTGCGGGCTCGGCCTGGCGGGCGCGGACTTGGTTGGCGATGGTCATGTTTTAGGGACCTCAGATCAGACGGGACGTGACGGAGTGTGAGGTGACGTAACGCGACGGTATACACACAAGACACAGGACACAGGAGGCGGTATGTGTAGCTTGCGCCGTCGACCGATTCTCGTGCGGTCTGGATCTGGACTTCAAGGTAATGACTGGAGTGGTTTGAGCCGATTCCGTTCTGCTCCGTCTCAACCGGTCCGCCAGGGCACCAAAGTCCAAACAAGTTTCAAAGCATGCAGCACATTCAGGCGAGTCGCAACCAAGCAGAAGATCCAAAGGCTCAATTGCAAGTTCATGCGCAGGTCAGAGTCAGCGGCAAGGGAACTTCCGACCAAGTCGGAGCTTTCCAGTGTCTCCGAGGCAGACGATCTATTCAAGGACCGATCTACGTGAACTCCGGATCTGTTGATAAATGTCCTCAGTGTTGAGGTGAGAATAGAGGTTCAAGGGAAATTGGTCTACTCTTGGTCTAGTCTGCCATGTTGCTTTTGGCATGATTCGATTTGGACAAATCCAGGATTAACCACCAACTATTACATGACTTCCCTGGTCTTTGCTTTTTATCTCGACACCCAAGATCATCTAAAACTGCGAGCGCTCCCCATTATGGCATGACGGCTTGAATCTTGTCACCAGAAAACGTTTTAAGAAGATGACCATCTGGTCCCCTTCATCTTTGGCTCTCTTTGGATCTTCAATGTCATTGCTGAAGGGTTTCGGTCGAATTCAGTGGCTCCAGGCCGCTGTCCAACCCGCCGCTGTTGCACTAGTTACTTTCTTGTGGCTAGCTGCTCTCCGGCGAATCTCTTTCCTTGTTAAAGCAGCCCGAGTGAGCTCAGCGCCGGGTTATTCGCTCTATTTTCTCTCATTCCAGATGAATAGACCTCCAGCGCCTTCCCAAGGCTTTATACCCCCTTCCAACCATTCACTTTACCAGGGGTATTGTTTACAACTTGCTTTTGGAATCACGGACGCGACTGGCACTGGGTGCGGCGTTTCCAGAGTGCGTATCGGCTTCTGCCTGCCGCTGGAACCAATACCGACAACCCCAATTAGCGTATACTCAGCATGAAACAGTCCATCTTGTCCCTGTATTGACCGGAATCCCCGGGTTGTGGACGAGTAACATGGATATAGGGCGTCAAATTACAGCTGGGGGTCACCGGTCTAGTTTCATCAAACCTCCAGCGTCTACAACCGCCTTGCTGTAAGGCTTTTCTATTGATTCAACATTAATTTACCCCGTTTCAGAGGGTGGGGGGCGAATATCATCTCTGCAGATGGGACAACGTGGCGCAAGCATAGGCGTATTGTTGGACCTGCATTTGGCCCAGAATTGTGCGATCATTTCTTCGGGAAAGTCGAGATCTTTTGGATTCACATCGTTCAGATACAAACTGGTTTGGAACAAGACACTTGAAATTTATCGTGAGATGATCGATGTAGAGGGATGGAAACACAAGAATTTTGTTGATCTTCCAGTCACCCAAAAAATCACTTTCAAGGTCGTTACTTGTTTTTGACCTTTGGCGATTCAGAATTATCATCTCACAGTCTTGCACAGTTTGCGTTTCTCCTCATTGGCACCTGTGGATTCGGATTTGACTGGACTTGGTTCCTCCCTGTTCATTGCCACCCCAAGCCCACCTAACGAAACCCAAGGGAAACTCCTCACGGGCAGCAGACGGCGGCATCCCAATACAGGAGGCGTTCAAAATCTTTGCTGAAAGCCTTCTCATCACGGCAACTCTCCCAAAGTGGTTCTCGTATCTTCCGATCCCCAGGTGCGAAGCTGCGCAACACCTGTGGGTGTTTGTTAGCTAAAGAACCCTCTAGACTCAGAGAGGTTCGTCTCGCGGGCGAGCGCCTGCGCGCATTTATGCAAGAAGAGGTAGCAGAGCGGAAGCGCTCGGTTGCGGCTGGTGACACGCGCGCCGACGCGTTGACGATAATGGTGAAATCAAATCAAAATGAATCGAGCAAATATCAGCTCGACGACCAGGAATTAGTGCGTCCGTTCAAGCGTCGTTTGACCTGAAGAGTACATCTCAAGCTATTCTCAGATCGGAAACCTTTTCGTTCTCATGTTTGCGGGCCACGGTATGCTCTCATTTATCTTCGCACAGCAATACTCACTTGCGACTGCGTAGAAACTACTGCAAATAGTCTTGCCGTAGCTATTGGATACATGGCGATCCACGAGGAGATACAGAATGAGGTCGTGGAACAGATAATATCCGTGCTTGGGCCTGATCGCGACCCTGTACGACTCTTCCCTCACTTTATCATCCAAGTGTAACACACCATCACACCTAGGAATATAGCGACTATTCCAAGCTGGACAAAGTCCTCGCAATCTTCTACGAAGCGACACGTATGATCCGTGAGTGCTTATATCTCCGTCCACCTGGAGTACCCTTCCATTTCGTCCCAAAGCTGCTGGCCACGGCGTCATCCGCGAAGCCGGGGAAGACACGGTTCTGACGGTCCAAAATCCGGTGGGAGAAGAGGGCACAAAGACCATCCCGATCCCGAAGGGTACAGAAGTATGTACCTCAATTCCCCGCCTCTACCGCCCTGATCTGAACCAGATTGTACTGGATATGATTGGCGTCCGTGCGTAAATGTTATTTTCATGCTGCTCTTCCCATCCCCAAGTCTCCTTGCCCAGAATACAATCCCCGGTATTTCGAGGACCCTGAGACGTACAAGCCCTCGCGCTGGTATGGTCTCCCCGCCGACTCGGAGCAATTCACCGCATTCAGTGTCGGTAAGTCATGCCACACTCATCTTGAATTAAAAATTCATCTCAAATGGATGACTTGCCAACAAGGATCCCGTGCCTGCCTCGGCCGAAAATTCGCGACCGTTGAGGCGACGTGTTTCTTGGCTCTGCTCCTGCGTGATTGGCAAGTGTTGCCCGTCCTCCGCGAGAGCGAGACCAAAGAGGCGTGGGGCGCGCGCGTCATGAGCAAAGTGCGTGTGAGCGTAACGATGACGGCGCAAGATTTCCCTGTTAAGCTGGTAAGGAGGAGGCCTGCGTAGGCGACCCATATCTCGTAAATCTTCTCCAAAACCTGTAAAATACTCTTCAAAAATACATGCCACTGGAGCATCCGCTCAACGCTGACATTTTAGCGACGGCTAGTTTGAGCCGTCTCGTAGAGAGAGGCTGAGATGAAAAAGCAAATCGCAAGCGCACGCTTTTTTGAAATCGTCTTGGCAGCTCGAGAGAATTGCAGTCACATACTTACGAGGTATCGCAGTCCCGTCGAGTGATCGTCGTGCCGCACATGTAGCATGCAGCGATGTCAGAGGTTGCGCACATGAGGGGCGAGTTGGATTCTTTTGTCCGCGTTACAATCAGTTTGAAAGTGTAGTTCCCGCAATTGTGAGGTGCGTGAGCTCCCTTCGCGAAGGCCCGACAACTTCTCGAGCGACAGCGTCTTGGACAGCGTATCAAACAGCGATACCTGCTGTACGCCGGGAAACAGCCGCAGCCACTCCACGAGCACTGCGGCCCGGGGCGGACGCGATAGGGACCAGGCTCCCGACCTGCATCAGGGCGCGCTCCAGCGCAATTAGGGTTCGCTTCAAGGCGCCCAGCTGGGCCGAGGAATTCAAGGTCAATGGACCCTTATAGACGGCAGCCGTCGCCCGAAACCAGAAAGTGCAGCGACATCTCGGTCCAACCTGGACCCAAACCGCACAGTCAGGGCGTCCAACCTTGGTAATGAATCGAACGGCGCACAGACAGCATCACTGGTAGTCTCGGCAAAAGATCTGGCTTGAAAGCTAGTTTCTGTGATTCGATATTCAATAGCGGCTTAGTGCACCATAAGGACCACATCGTGGATGTGCTTTGAAACGGTAGCGAGAGCAGGTCTGTGTCGTCAAGTTCCAGAGGTACGATTCACAAGCAGCAGTTCATCCGACAGCAGGAGGAAACATGTGTCATGGCATTTCAAAACTAGATCCCTTCGATTTCTTGCTCTAAGTAGAAGAGCAAGATGAAGCCAGCGCAGTGGCTGTGCGGCATCATGATATCACGTCGTTCAGCTTTATGCCAAATGCAGCGCAAGTTCAGACATACAAAATGCGACCTGTCAAGTGCATCGCCTTACTATCGATCGGGTACCTTTGCAAAATATTTTTGATGAAGTTGCTGTGAAGGTGTTTCAGCTCAGAATTCTTGGAAATTTCAAAGGAAGCAAGCCAGACATATGAATTCAATGTCTGAATATTTTCAGATTTATTTGTGCCCTGCGGACCGAGCCATGAAGCTGCCGACACAAAACATCGAAAACTGCACGTTTGCAAAAATGATGGCCAGCCAAATTGGCGGACCATCATTTCTGATGAAATCTGTCCAAAACTAACCTTCGATTTTGCCCTGTGCTCAATTCTTCCCGGCGGATTCTGGAAAATAGCAGGCACAGCATATGCATTAGGTATGCAACCCCAGAATTTATTACAAGGCAATTGAGTAGAAACTGAGGTCGCCAGATCAATTTTTTACACAGGTACTCCCTTTTGCAAAGGTACCCGATCGATAGTACTTCCACTCGCAAACATTGCTGTCAGGCTTTGCATGGCTCTGTTCTCATTCCTTCATAAGCTTCGTCCCTCATTCAATCCCATAGAGTCCCCGCAGTACCCCCCTAGCCATTTGCTTAGTCTCCCGTACGAACTGAGACTGCAAATCTATGATGTGCTACTCGATTGCCAAGTCGGCAGGCCGCGTCGCCGGAAGCGCGCCAGAAAACGGTCTGAACGCGAACCCCCTCTAGCCATTCCCTGGCTGCCACTCATGCTCGTCTGCAAGACAATCGCAGATGAGTTGCGGCACCACATCCGACACGCCTTGGGAAACGCGACCTACCACCTTGAGGTGGCCTTGAACAAGTACTGGCGCAGTAACTGGTACACGGTCAATTGGCGGTGGATCCCATGCTCCCCAAGCAGCGTCCACACACTGCAAATTGATTTGGTCTTCACGCGTTTTTGGAGCTCCGGCCACCTGAGCGCCTCCGAGCTGACTCTCGTTGAACTAGCACTTGTGCTCAACCACTTTATACACAAGGGTCCGATGCTCTTAAGAAAACGCCCGCTGCGCGAGCATATCCACTTGGATACGTTAATTTGTACGTGCGGTGTCCGTTTTTTCTGTGGGAAAACTATTGACTTATGAACATTGGTAGTCCAAATCCGCATAATCGAAGGAGCCCCCGATCTTACAGGATCACACGAGCCTTACGATAAGGAGTCGGTGGACAGCACGGAGAAGCGGCTTCGTGGCGACTTGGAACAACATATTTCGCGGCTTGTTGAGCAAGGCGTGCTTTTCGGCGCGGTCGACAAGATCGTATGCCGGCCTGCGGACAGTGGCGGCACAGAAACTAATTGGGATGTCTGTCGTAAAGACATTGCCCCGTGGACCCACTACGGTTCTTCCTGGGGCATTGCGGGCTCTTCATCGTTGAAATCAGCGCTTCAGCGGACAAAGTGGTTGTGGTGAAGTTATGTGTGGCGGTGAGTCTCGTTCCACATCATGTTTTTCTTCCCCGGCGCGGCTTATTTCAACTTCGTTTATTCTATGCTACAGCATATGCATCATCTTTGTACATGTATGATATATTGACTTTGCACACCGTTTGTATATCACTCTTGCCCTCCTCTTCCACCCTCACCGCCTCGTCCCTGCTCATGCTCTTCAATCTCGTCCTCCCACAAACCCGTCCACGTGAGGAGCTTGAGCTTGGGGGGAGCGAGCTGAAGAATCGGTGTAAACCATCGATATGTCAAGGCCCCAAACGATAGAACTGAATTCGAGACTCTGAAATGATATATGCGTCCCATGCGTTCCGAATCTCAAGCCGCTGAAAGCCCGGGGCAAATTCCAGTCTGCCCCTGGATAAATTTCTCCATCATGGAGCAGACAAGGGGGGTTGAAGGTTCGGTTCGAGAGTGAGGAGATATAAAAAATTGTGTCCGACACGGCAAGTCGGGTGAGAGACGGAAAAACTGCAAGATCCTCGCAATGATTTGGTTGTAGGCGACAGCATGTGAAAATTATTGCGACCGTGAGCTCGGCTACGGGGATATGGAGGAGTCCAGGGACCGCGGTGTACATTAGTGCCTGTACATCCTGTTACTTCCTGGGCCCCGGCGTTCCTAAGGGGGACCGTGCCGTGTAATCCTACCTACCTACCTACCTACCTGGGGCGAGATTTCGGATGAGGTCTCGGCCTTGAGAAAGCCCCAGTGGATCTTGCCAAGATTCAAAAGCGGCGACCTCGTTCCAAGAGTGACCAGGGAAGAGGGTTATTTCGACATGGAACTGGCGGAGCTGTGCTACAGGAAACACTTCGGAGACCAAGAATACAAATAACCCTCACGGTCATCATGATTATGAAGGTTTCGAGGCCAATATTGGTCGGAAGGTACCGATCTCAATGTTAGAGGCGGCATTCAGTCTGGCTTTGAAGAATATGAGTATTGTCCAAGAAGGATAATTATATCATGAAGGAAACCCCTCTGTACTCCGCACTATTGGAGAGTGAGATGTGTGAGCTGACCCAAAGCGAGGGGGATAGTCTAGCGAATCTAAAGCCTCCCGTGAATCCTGCCAATGAATGGTCACAACACGCAAACTTGGGAACTTCAAGATATCGAGGCCACGGAGACCCCAAAGATATACGGTGAATAGGAAGGATTCTAAAGCCGGTGGTCTGACTTCTGCGGGGAGGTTTATCCATTCAGACTCGTCGGAGAATTGTCTGAAAATTCTGTTATTTGAATGGCTTGTCGGGTTCTCCAATTATATGTGTTGCCACCGAGCGGAGAACCCGACAAGCCATTCAAATAACAGAATTTTGTTCCGGGTCGTCTCATAACTGACGGACAGCGGAATGGGACAGGCAGCGACAACTCTTTTGCAAGGAGGAAATCCAAGGGAACATGCAGGGACGCGCACAGCATTGGCGCTGAGAGGGCAATTGTCCTCCACGCACAACAAATCCGACCCAAAAGCAGCGGTGCTTCTTGCACTCATCAGTGTTCCTGTTCGCAGGGAGGCATGTAACGAATATCTGTGGCACAATATCGGAAGGTAGACGACGAGGATGCAAAATTAGGGCCCGGTGGAAGTGGATACCTCAGTACCTGAATCTGGTCCTGCTGCGCACAATTCGCGGATATGCTCTTCGATTCGCTCACGTTTTGGGGTATGGGAAACGAGATCGGTTTGAATGCATTCGATTTCTTGGTCGGAGGGTTGAAATGATGAGAGAACGGCGACGTTCCGCTGGTCGTCGTAGAAAGCAGAGTGGAGCACAGCCACCCTCCTTTGAACAACTGCCAAAATTCGGACCGACTTCCGGTTGAATCTAACCGGATCTAACCTCCGAGTCTCTTCTGTTTTGTCCATCATGCCAATTCAACTTGAACCGCCAAGGTCAACAATGTTATTTCAAAGTTGCTCTCTCATTTTCATCTCGACACCCGAGAGTTTAAAACTGCAAAGATCAGCCATATCTTGGCCATATCACCACATGACAGTGTGTGGGACCAGCGGAAAGGACTTCAGAAGACGGACGCATCGTCCTTGACTCTGTGGATCTTCAATGACATTGCTGGAGAGTTTGGGCCGAATTCCGTGGCTCCAGGCCGCTGTCCAACCCGCCGCTGTCGCGCTGCTTAGCTTCTTAGGTTTCACTGCTCTCCGGCGAATCTCTATACTTGTCAAAGCAACTCGAGTGAGCTCAGTGCTGGGTTATCCGCCCCATCCTCTCTGATTCTGGATGAATAGACCTCCGGCACCTTCCCAAGACTGTATACCCCTCTCCAACCATTCACTTTACCAGGGGTATTGTTTAAGACTTTCTTTTGGAACCACGGACGCGACTGGCACTGGGTGCGGCGTTTCCAGAGTATGTACCGTCTTCTACCTGCCTCTGGAACAAGTACCCACAACCCCAATTAGCGTATGCTCGACATGAAACGGTCCATCTCGTCCCTGTATTCGCCGGAATCCCTGGTTTGTGGACCTCCAATATGGATATAGCGCGCCAAATCGCAGGTGGGGGTCACCGATCTAGTTTCATAAAACCTCCAGCATCTACGATCACTTTGCTGTAAGGCTTCTCTATTGTTTCGACATTCATTTATCTTCTTTCAGTGCTTGGGGCATGAATATCGTCTCTGCAGAAGGCTCAATGTGGCGTAAACACAGACGCATCGTCGGCCCAGCATTTGGCCCGGAATTGTGCGGTCCTTTCTTCTGTAAAGTTGAAATTTTGAGTCATCTCGCTCAGATACAAATTGGTTTGGAACAAGACACTCGAATTTTACCGCGAGATGATCCAAGTGGAAGGATGGAAAGACACGAACTTTGTTGAGCTGCCGGTCACCCAGAAAATCACTCTGAAGGTCCTTTAACGACCTGGTTGGCGATTCAGAATTATCATCTCACAGTCTTGCACAGCTTGCGTTCCTCCTTATCAGCATCTGTGGATTTGGATTTGAATCGACTTGGTTTCTCTCCTACCCATTCATGACGACCCAACCCGTACTAACGAAAAGCAAGGGAAACGCCTCCACGGGCGGCAGACGGCGGCATGCCAATCCAAGAGGCACTCAAAATCTTCGTCGAAACCATTATCATCACCGCAACTACCCCCAAATTCCTCTCTTATCTTATTCCCAAGTGCGAAGCTGCGCAATCCCTGTGGGTTTTTGTTGACCGGAGAATGCCCCAGACTCAGGGAGGCTCGTCTCGCGCGCGCGCGATTGCGCGAGTTTATGGAAGAACAGGTATCAGAGCGGAAGCGCTCGGTTGCGGCTGGTGACATGCGCAGCGACGTGTTCACGCTAATGGTGAAATCAAATCAAGATGAATCGAGCAAATACCAGCTCGACGATCAGGAACTGGTGTGTCCCATCCAAGCCTCGTTCACCCTGACGGATATCATGATGTTCTCAGATCGGGAACATTTTCATTCTGATGTTTGCGGGCCACGGTATGTTCTCGTTCATTTTGACCTGGTCAAATATTCACGATCGCGTAGAAACTACTGCGAATAGTCTTGCCGTAACTATGGCGTACATGTCGATCAACGAAGAGATACAGAATGAGGTCGTGGAACAGATAATGTCCGTGCTCGGTCCTGATCGCGACCCGGTAGGACTCTTGCCTTTCTTTGATCACCTAACCGTAACACATAAAACACAGGAATATAGCGACTATCCCAAGCTAGACAAAGTCCTTGCAATTTTCTACGAAGCCACGCGCTTGATCCGTGAGTCCTTATGTCTCCGTCCGCTGGATTAATTAATTTCGGATCGAAGCTGCTGGCCACGCCATCATCCGCGAGGCGGCGGAAGACACGGTTCTGACGGTCCAAAACCCCGTGGGCGAAGAGGGCACCAAAGTCATCCCCATCCCCAAGGGTACTGAAGTATGTGCCTCGATCCTCCGCCTCTGATACCGCCTGACCCGAACCAGATCGTAGTTGATATGATTGGCGTCCGTGCGTACCCATCTCCATGTTGCTCTTTTCTTAGAGTCCCCGCTCACGTTCTCTTACCAGAATACAATCCCCGTTATTTCGAGGACCCCGAGACGTACAAACCGTCGCGCTGGTATGGTCTGCCCGCCGACTCGGAGCAATTTACCGCATTCAGCGTCGGTGCGTCATGTTGCCTCGTCTTGAATCTCATCTCATCTCAGATGGCTTGCCACAAGGACCCCGCGCTTGCCTCGGCCGAAAATTTGCGACCGTCGAGGCGACGTGTTTCCTGGCGCTGCTTTTGCGCGACTGGCAAGTGTTGCCCGTCCTCCGCGACGGCGAGACCAAAGAGGCGTGGGGTGCCCGCGTCATAAACAAAATACATATGAGTATAACGATGAAGGCGGCAGATTTCCCTATCAAGCTGGCAAGGAGGAGGCCCGTCTAAGATCTCGTACGAACTTATGATTATTTCTGTCTCTTGTAAATCTTTTCTAAGAAACCGGTGAAAATCTGCCTCTTCAGATATATGCCGTCGTCCTCTGGAACACCTTCAATTAAGGCCATGATTTCTGCGTATACCTTCTCTTCATACGCTTGGTACTTTTCCCACAGGCCGACCTCCTCAAAAACGGCCTTGACCAACGCCTCCGAGGCCGCATTTCGCTGGCCATAGTTGGCGTCCAGAATGGCACGCTGGTCAGGGGACGCGGCGGCCAATGCGGTGTTGATGCACCACGAGCACTTGTTGTCGACGATATCCGTGCCAACCTTGCCAATCTGCTCCGGCGCGCCCACCACGTCAAGGACATCATCTTGCACTTGAAAATATTCTCCTATTGGTAGCAGAATTGACCGCGCGACCTTGTACGCATGAACCGTTTCGCCACTCGATTGAGA
Source organism: Mycena galopus ATCC 62051 (assembly GCA_014925785.1). Lineage (NCBI taxonomy): Eukaryota > Fungi > Basidiomycota > Agaricomycetes > Agaricales > Mycenaceae > Mycena > Mycena galopus. The sequence goes on along the minus strand of WIQG01000366.1, from coordinate 115,190 downwards.
CTGGTATGTTTCCGGGACCTCGCTCATCAGCATGGCGAGTGCAACGGGGAGGTAAAACGAGTAATATGCGGTTTTGTAGCGAGCGATGAGCTGGAATCTGCTGAACAAGTTATTATCCAGCTAGGAGCGCAATGCGACACTTACTTTTCGAGCGACATCTTTGAGAGGTCCACAGATTTCGGAGCGGTGATGAGATCCAGCAGCTGACCTGTTCCCGTCTGGAAGATCGTCTGTCCAGTGCGTTAGTCTCGGTAGAACGAAGGGAGCGTTATGTACCTCATGGAAAAGCTCTACCAGGTCGATGTAATATGTCTCATTGCGGAAATGAAGCTTCAGGAGGGAATATATGGCGGACTCGAGCAGCAACGCGTCATTGACTGAAATCGATCCGACCTCTGGAATGCGGTAGTAACACGGCTGCCCTCGACGCTTGACAGATTCGTCCATGAGGTCGTCCATGACAAGGAAGAACGCCTGGAGCTAAATACGATTGAGCTTCTGTTCACGTGCGCATCCCGATACGCACAAACTCGACGGCCCATCCCAGAACGGCCGCCTGTGAAAACTCGCGATCAGAGAGCGAGCGGCCCTTGATGATTTCTACAGAGTCCACGACGGAGAGCCCGCGATTCAGTTTACCACCAGGGACGTTATAGTTGATATTCTGGGACGACCAAATGAATACCAGTGACGGCAAACTAAACGAGTCGAGACTGACGCGCTCATACCACCTCTGCGCGTCGTCCGGCACGCCTTGGGCAGCAAATGCGTCCACAAGCTCTTGGCGAACGATTTCGAATGTTTGCTCAAATCGCTCGCGTTTACTGCCGTAGAAAACAGTAGTGTTGACGAGTTGAGACCCAGAATGGCGCCAGGAATGCAAGCCAGCAGGGCAGACACTTAGCGGAACCTGGCTGCAACCGATGAAATACGCGAGAACTGAATTGAAAATGAGTTTGGATACGAGGGCTTAAAAGAATCAAGTCCCTGCGATGAGTGTGCCGCCTAGCAAAGCTGCAGGCTTCAGGTTGGGCATGTGGTCGTGTCCAAGCGAGGTTTACGTTCCGCTTCGGGCCGCTTTTGCCAGCATCTGGAAAACCGTTATCTCCGGGTGCTATGCAGTGCTAGGCGGTGCTAGGCGAGTGCTATGCCGTACTATGGAAGTACTATGGCAGTACGCCATAGGTACATCCATTTTATAGAGTGCTATGCGCTGCTGCATAGCGCCCATAGCGCTCATAGCTACATGGTTTGGTTTTCCAGATGCAGCTCACACGTTTAGCGCGAAATAATGGTGCAGGAATCCATATTCAAAAGCAAATCAAACAAATGTCATTTAATGCTCTCCCAAATGCTTTCTCTTCACGAGTCTGACCGGAAAATCTGCCACTCCAAGCAGCAAAACTACATGCGTGTCCATAACACGTGCGGCCCACGCCTTCTTGGTTCCACCGTCGCGCAGAATAGGCAAAACTTGCCAGTCACGCAAGAGGAGAGTAAGGAAGCACGTCGTTTCGACGGTCGCAAATTTACGACCAATGCACGCACGGGGTCCTTGCAGCGCAGCGATTCAGTTCACCAAGAAGGCGAGAGAACGCACGGCCTACCGACGCTGAATGCAGTGAATTGCTCCGAGTCCGCGGGGAGACCATACCATCGCGACGGCTTGTACGTCTGCGGGTCTTCAAAATAACGAGGATTATATTCTAGTCACATAGCAATCAGCCGAAAGCTGGTTGAGGAACGGGAACACGCACGGACACCTATCATGTCAAGCATAATCTGTTGTGTGTCAGGGCAAGTGGAGGGGAAGAATTGAAGGATGTACTTGTGTACCCTTCGGAATGGGAATGGTCTTGTCGCCCTCTTCTCCTACAGGATTAGGAATGGTCAGAACTGTGTTTTCCGTCGCCTCGCGAATAAGAATATGGCCAGCAGCTTCCAATTAAAATATTCAAACCACCGTGGCTTGGGTACATAAATGAACAACCCACGAAACATGCGCGTAGCCTCGTAGAAGGCCGCAAGGACTTTGTCCAGCTTGGAATAGTCGGTAAAGTCCTAGGTGGAAGCTTATTCAAGCGCGCAAGAACAAATTAACTTGCCCTTCCCGTACAGGATCACGATCGAGGCCGACAACAGACATTATCTCCTGCACGACTTCATTTTGTATTTCCTCGTAGATTGCCAGGAAGCCAAGGGTCGCAGCAAGAGTGTGAGCCGTGGTTTCTATAAAACCGTGAATATTGAGGACAGACAACTCGACGAGACGCACCATGACCTGCAAACATGAAGAGGAAAACGTTTCCGATCTGAAAACACGCCTCAGCGAGATGAAAACCGAAGGAATGCAGACGCACTAGCTCTTCATCCTCAAGGCGATATTTGCTTGATTCGTCTTGGTTTGCTTTCACAAGCATTGTGAACGCATCGGCACGCGTATCACCACTGGCCACCAAACCCTTTTTCTCGATAACCTGTTCTTGCATGTAGCTACGTATCCTCTGGCGCGCGAGGCGGGCCGCTCTCAGTCTAGGCACACGGACAAATGGAATGGAGGGCGATGCGTAACTTCTTACCTTGGAATTGGGAGATACATGAACCATTTAGGGACGACGAGAGAGAGCAAGTAGGTCTCGGCGATGAGTTTGAGTGCCTCCTGTACAGACATGCCACCGTCAGCAGCTTGTGGAGGAGCATCCCTTGATTTTCGTTAGTTGGATCATGGAGTTGTAAAACGATGAAGAACCAAGTAGATTGAAATCCGAATCCAGAGGTACATATAATCAGGAAGGTGAACTACGTAGCGTGAGCAAAGTTAATAAAACTCGAATAATACTGACCTTGAGAGTGATGTTTTGGATGACGGGAATATTAACGGCATCCTTCCATCTCTCCACTTCTACCATCTCTCGATAGGTCTTGCTCGTGTTGTTCCAAACCAGTTTGTATCTGTGTGCAAGGTGATTCTTCGGGCTCAAAGCCACAATATATCTCACAAGTCTGTGCTGAACGCGGGGCCGACGATGCGCCTATGCTTTCGCCACATTGACCCTTCTGCGGCAGCCAAGTTCATGCCCCAAGCGCTGAGAGAAGTAATTCAGAATTGCAGCCTTCATCCAAGATGTTCTTACAGAAAAAATGGACTGGCAGGTTTGATAAAGCTAGATCGTTGTCCTCCAGCTGCTATTTGGCGGCCAACATCCATGTTGGAGGTCCAAAGCCCTGGAGTTCCAGATAACAAGGGAATAAGGTTGACCGTTTCACCGCGAGAGTACGCTAATCGGGTAATTGGAATGGTTTTCCAGGAAAAAGCAGTTTTCCTCACTCTGAAAACGTCGTACCCAGTGCCAGTTAGGTCCAGTATTCCACGACGTGGTTGGAAACAAACGCCCTGGCAAGGCGAACGGCTGGAAGAGAGTGTATATCTGTGGGAAGTTGAAATCCTTTTGATTTGGTCAGTAAAGACATAATGAACCAAGAGGAGAGCTCGCTCGGGATAGTTTCAGCAGCCAGAAAATTCGCCGTAGGCAGAGAAAGCCAATGGCAACCAGGACAAGTTCCCAGTACATTGATGGAAGAGAAACAGTGCGTGCGTCACGTTGGTGGACTCATATTTATGGGGTCTTTGACGTGTGAACAGTGCGTTCACCTGGAACAACGTCGGAAGTCCGAAGCAAGGTGATGGCCGCAACAGGTCGCGATCAGTGGCTGTGGTGCAGCAACAATCGTCAACACCACTCCACTTTCTTCCTGATATGGTCATGACCTGAAAAAGGTACAGTGGAGCATTGCAATAGGGCGGTGCGAGCGACCAGGACAGCACCGTGGGTAGCAAATATCAGGGTCAGATGGCCGAGCGGTCTAAGGCGCCAGACTAAGGATCAGCTTCGATTGAAGCAACATTTTCACGTCACGTGATATCTGGTCCTCCGGGGCGTGGGTTCGAATCCCACTCTGATCATTTTTGCTCTTTTTGTTCCCCCGGCGCTGCGTAAACGGCCGCATTGCGTCCAAAGTCTGGAGAGTCCTCTCCTTCACCAGACCCGATTCCAAAAAAATCCAAGGATTGGTTCCCGACATTGTAATTCTCGCAAATCGTGTTGAGTGCCATGTCATAGACATAAAGAGGATAGAAGTAGGGGAGTAAGTGACGTGGCCTTGAATGTCGCTGTGGAATTCATATCACACACTGCCGAAACCTTCGCCAAACTCGAAAGAAACCATATTGTTGGGAGGGCTGAAATAAACTCTGTCTGTCGTGAACTCGCTCTTGACCCCGGGCTCGAAAGGCAGGAACAGTGTAGCGTAGTAGTCGTCGTAGGAGTTTGCACCAGATGCCGCCATGCAGAACAAGTCAAGGCTCGGGTTATCCTCGGCCTCTTGTGCGGGTGGCTCTGGCTTGCAGGCGGCGACGGTGAGGCAGGCCCAAGAAGACAGGGTACACAAAGTAGCCGCCTCTGATCTTTCTGTTATCTGGGTCACCTGTCACAGGTGTGACCCCCCCTCTCTTTCTTGCTATTTCTTGCGCTATTTTTTTTTGGAATTGCAATGTCGACTGCTCGTCAAAACTTGCGCGGTGGTGACAAGGCCCTGCCCAAATCAGCTGTCGGAACCACCACACCCAAGGGGTTTCAACATGGTGTACCGGGGTATGTTCCCTCTGTTGTTTCGTATATTCTCGTGCTGAGCTACTGACGTGACAGCCCTGGGGGACGCGCGGGTGCCGACTCTGTGCACCGCATGGACAAAGAGATGGCGAAGATCTCGAATCGCCAAGATCCTTTCGAGGAGTATGGTGTATCTCGTCAATTTTCAGAATGTGCATCACTGACAATTGAAACAGAGTGAGTCGTTGCACGGCAGGAGTGTGAGTCATTTTGCTGCTGTGCTTTTGTTGTTTACCCCCAATGTGGCCTGTTCAGGAAGCGCGGACACAAAGAGAGTGATGAGGAGGAAGATCCAAAGCCACCAGCAAAAAAAGCTCGGGTGTGTTTAAACCATTGACATAATCGCCTACTCATCTACTGCAGCTTCAGCGCAGCAGCTCCTATGACTCGGACAAGGAAAACCTTCCAGATATGAACCATTCTCAGGAAAGCATGCGTGAACGGGATGCCTCGGTAGAAATTGTTATCTTGAAGGAGATGGGGAAGGTGACACAAATTAATCCCGTAGTGATATAACCAATTGATTCTGGTGTTCTAGGGCAAGGAACGTGTGCGTACTCCATTCCTGCCAATGCAGGTTTCTTGTGCTAATCCAATTTGCAGGCGGATATCGTGACTATTGACGACTCTCCCGAGAAGGCGCCAGCCAAACCTTCCAAGAAGGGATCTGGACATGCGACCACGCAGCCTAAACCTAACAAAGACCCCTCCGCAAAGGTGCGCGCTTCGTCTGACCGATTTGACTTGCATGACTGACTGTCACAATCACCAAAGCCACAGAAATCCACCAAAGGCAAGGCGAACGAAAAATCCAAGGAGAGTACAGCTTCGACGTCGGCATCCGCCAATAAGGTACACATGCCTTACGTCTTCTGCGCTGTGGCTGATGCCGCGGGTAGACCAACACTCACACGGTAGAGCACACCGCGACTGAAGACAATGGCAAAGCGTCCCCACCTACCCCAGCTGTCAACAAGGTACCAGACCAGCCATTTGAACCATTCCTGAGTGGTTAATCATATCATTCCAGCCGAAGTGCACCAAGAAGGATACAGTGCAAACTCTGGATCCCGCCATCGTGCGCGACATTCAGCTTTTCTCGTTCAGCACTGACTATTGCCCTGCGATCCAGGGGAACCCGGAATACTTTCCCACGTTGAGGACAGCGATGAAGATGCAGGGCGAGTTGCTAGCGGGCAATCTCCCCCATACCCAAGTTTATCTCGATGGCTACGGAAAATACCTAGACGCCCAGCACCTTTTGCACGAAGAGCGCTTGTTAGCCCACAACATTGACGTGCACACCTCTGAGGAGCGCCATTGCGACACTGGGCTTCAAATGCGCGCGCAAGAACTGGCCCTTCGGGAGCGCGAAATCGTGTTGAAGGAGGAGGAACTCAAGTTGAAGGTGCGGGATCTCACACTGAGGGAGCGTGAGTTCGCACTCCGTGAGCTGGTGGCCGGGGATGGGCCACAATGATCGTCCTCTTATGACTTGACTTATACACTCGCATTCTTTTCTCCCATATTCCTGCACTCACCAAACTCGTATGACTTGACACGGACACTCGCATTATTTTTCTCCTCTCAAGCTCACATTTCCTCTCATATGACTCGACACGGACACTCGCATTATTTTTCCCGTATTCATGGACTTGCCAAACTCGCTTTTCTGTTCTCTCATACAACTTGACATGCACACTTGTATCCTGTTACACAAAAAATGAAGTACACATTCGTATTCTCTGGTATTGCAAATTGTAAGATGGGCACAACAAAAGTCTCAAAATTTTGGGTTGGATTCTAACGCACAGTGGAATTATTAACTAGTGTCCATAGAGTCCGAGTCCGCGTTTTCCCAGGCCTTCGTCTCTGTGACCTCCCAGCACACCTCATCTACCCATCGCGCCACCTCAACCTCCATCGCATCGGGTCCCTAATCCAACGAGATGCGGTCCAGCTCCTGGAGACGCTCTTGCTCATCCCCCTCCCACCACAGAGGCGCGGCAGGGTCATACCAAGGTATGAAAAGATTGTCAAGGGTTGGAGGGAATGCATGCCAGTTCGTGAAAATGTCGGTTATAGCTGCTCAGCGTTGCTCTTCCGTCATGCTGTCCCGGGTAGAATCATGGAGGGAGTCCACGAGCGCCTCGTAGATAGGTAGGACATTGTGTGGAATGAGGGCATGCCCAATGTGCATGATGTGGACACAGACATTGTAGAGGGTTCTGTGAAAGTGATGGCAATACGGACAGGTCGCACTCTGTACTGAGATTTTGCCGCCGCCGTCTTTGATGAGCATGCGAATAGCGCGAGCATCCGCATGATGGATTCTTGCTTTTAGATGTTTCTTAATGTGCGACAGAGTGGCCATGCGCACGATGCGACGATCAGATGGGAGCGAGGGGTCAACCCGGCATTCCGGACACACGCCCAGGTCATTCTCGGTGTCGTCGAGCTGCTGCTCATCTACAGAGTCTTCGTCCCGATTCACCTGCGTTTCCCTGGCCTCGAGCTGCTTCTGGTGGTCATCACGCACTGCCTCAAAGCAAGTGCGCATATCTTGGGTCAATTCCCCATCAAAATGTTCCTCGAGTATGTGCTCGATCAAAGTGATCTTTGAGCGCCAACTCTTGAGACTGAGGCGGCTTGTCTCGTCAAGATCGGTGGAGTTGTTGTTGTTGTCAACAGCTTCCTCTGGCTCGCATTGCGCGGGCCAGGGGCAGCGGAAATGGTTGCAGTCAGCTGGGTTCAGAGCCTTGCATTGCTCAAGGAAGTGTTGATAACATGCAGTGGGGCTGTGGTACGACTTGCGATGGTGTGTCAGATGGGAGAGATCACGATGGTTGACCTCCCATTCCTCGGGACCACAGGTTGAGTCATCACGGCACTCGTCGCAGAAAAGTTTTTGCTTGACAACTTGAAGGCTCGCAAGATTTCTGGACTATTGTGAGCCCGGGCATCATGAAAGAAAGAACACTATGCTTACTCCATCATTTCAATTGCCTCCTTCTGGACAGCAGTGATAGATTGTTCGTCCTTCTCATCAATCTGCTCATTCTCTGGCTCTTGAACCTCCACAGATAACTCAAGCTCCGTGTTGTTCTCGTCGTCTCTGTCATCTCTGTCCATCTCACCAGTCGGAAGTCCTTGTTCAAGCATCTTGTCCCGGGCCTGCTGCAAAATCTCAGTGAGCGTAGATGGCTGCTTCAAAACTGCGATCCACTCACGGCGCTCCTCTGCCGTTGTAAGGGCAACCTCAGCTCGGCGCGTGAGTGCGGGAACTAGCAGGAGAATCCGAAGTAAACTCAATTCATGGTACTAAATACAGAGTTCTAGAATACGCACCTAGCGGGAGAATCCGAAGAGAAGAAAGGATAAGGATTCCCACGCTAGGCGAGGTTTTTATAGGTACTAGCCAGTAGCACGTGTCCGAAGTGATCGGCAGTGATCCCGAGCTTGATCGCATAGTACGTTCCAATGCGAGCGGCCGGACGAAGGGGGATGAAGGGGAATGGAGTCCGGAGGGCCGGAGGACGACGTTCCGGGCGAGGGCGGATGTTCGGGTGAAGCAGGACGGACGGGAGATGCCGGACGCGGAGTAGGCGTTGGACGAAGGATCGGACGAGGCCGCGGGGCAGTGCGATGGGCCGGAGCCGGGTGGACGGATGGACGGACGGACGGACGGGCGGTTCCCCTGACATCACCCCCCCCTTGGAATGCGGCGTCTCGACGCATGAATCGGACGTGGGCGTCGCGCTTCCGGAACGAGAGCGAGTCGAATGCGGCCGAAGCGATCCGGCGCGGGGCGTTGGGGTAGCGGCGGTAATAGGCGTCGATGGCGTCTTTGGCGAAGACGTCAGAGTGCTTTACCCATTTATTGTGTTCCGGGCCGTAGCCTTTCCACCGCACCATGTACCAGAGGCTGCCATAACGGACCTTCGCTTCCAGGATCTCTTCGACCTCCCACTGAACGTCGCGGTCCGTCTGGAGGACGGGCGGGGGTTCGTCGTTCCAAGGACGTCCGGGAAACGGATCCGGTTCCGCGAGCTGAAGTTTCACCACCGGGAAGACCGGGTGGAGCTGGGAGTACCGCGGGGGAAGCTCGAGCTTGTATGCACCCTTTCCGACGGCCTTCACAACTTTGAAGGGGCCGAGGCGTTTGTCCGCGAATTTGACGGACGGACGGGTCGTCCGGATGTCGGAGGCGTCCAGCCAGACTCGGTCGCCTACTTTGATCTCTGGGGCGGGCGTGCGTCGGCGATCGTAGTACAGCTTGAACTCGTCCTTGGCTTTGACGAGCGCGGCTTTGGCTTCCGAGACTCCGGACGCAATCCGGTCTCGGAACTCGTTCGCGGATTCCACGGTCGAGCGCAATCCGTTGGGCTCGAACCCCATCCGGGGGAGCCTTCCGGTGTCCGTCATGAACGGAACTTGTTGCGTCGAAGAATGGACGTGGTTGTTGTACGTGAACTCCGCGGCCGGAAGGAGCTCGTCCCAGTCGTCCTGTTTGTAGTTCGTGAAGATCCGGATGAACTGTTCAAGCTCCTGATTGACGCGCTCGGTCTGGCCGTCGGTTTGCGGGTGGTAGGCTGTGGAGGTCGCTGGCTCTATCCCGATGAGGCGCCACAGTTCCGTGGTGAATTCCACGACGAACTGCAGCCCGCGGTCGGAGATGTACTTCCGGGGGGGTTCCGTGGTGTCTCCAGACGTTCCGGTAATAGAGCTGAGCGGCTCCAACCGCGCCAAGGCCGGTGTGGCACTCGTTGAAGTGGGCCTGCTTACCCAGGACGTCGACCACGACCATGATCGCGTCGGACCCGTGCGCGTCTGGGAGCTCGACGATGAAGTCCACCGAGACAGTATAAAAGCTTTTTTCGCTGAAAATTATAAGGTTGAGAAATGAGGTTCAGAACAGCATTTTAAGACATTGAGGTTTGAGGTTTTGTGAAAATATCAGGTTGAGGATTGAGGTTTAGCCATTTTTTTCAGGTTGCACTAGCAGGTCTGAGATTGAAAATGTGAGGTTTCGTACGAGATTTGGCAGGTTTCGTATGAAACCTGCCAGGTTGAGTGTTGAGGTGGAGAACGATGTACTCAGAACTTTTTGTCAGTTCCCCATCATCATATGATGGATCAGATGGGATCAAAACTGCAATGTTTCAGCTAACTCTAGAAACTAATATTTAACCTCCATTTATTTAGATAATCCTGGTTCAAAATAACAGTTTCTGGAATTTGCCTTGAAATTGATGGCTGTCTGCATTGGGTTGGAAAGGGTGGGCCCTGGCAATTCTCAGAATATTGATGGCTTGCCGTATTGGGTGCCTGCCTGCCTTGCAATTGATGAGATGCATGCATCTGGGCTCCTATTGATGGTTTTTTGCTTGAAAAGCCAATATTCATTCTGAAAAGCGCCGGCTCTCAGAAAGTATTTTGCATTTTGCAGGCCAATGAGGCCACCTATTGAAAAACACATCTAGAGGACTCTTGTAGCCCTTGATGAGCTCTACAATCTGGGCATAGGGATCAGCCATTTGCAGTGAAAATTTCTTTTTTGGGAAATGAACACTTTCGTCCCAAAAAGGAAATTTTGGCAAAAATCAGTCCCTCACCCGCCTTTCATCCATTTTGGATGTTCTAACTTGGTAGGGATATTTATTCATGCCTTCCGAAGCATATTAGGATAGATTGAGCACTATAACAGTGCTGTAATAGGGTGAAATAAATGATTTTTGCCTTTGGGCCCAGTACCTTGGGAATGTAAAGCTATTCTCACTGTACCAATATTCATTCTGAAAGCGCCGGCTCTCAGAAAGTATTTTGCATTTTGCAGGCCAATGAGGCCACCTATTGAAAAACACATCTAGAGGACTCTTGTAGCCCTTGATGAGCTCTACAATTTGGGCCATAGCGTTCACATAAGAAAGCAGAGATCATGATGAGACGGCCACGACCCTTCTTCTTGAGCACCTGTTCACCATCCTTGAGCCAATAGTGATTGCCATCGTAATCATTTGAATGCACAGTCAATTCGTCATGAACAATGATGACATGCTCAACATCATCTTCTCCAAGTTCTGGCATCACTTCCACCATATCGGGCTCTGCAAATTCTGAACAAAAGGGCTCAAATGCCTCAAGCTCAGCAAGGTATGCTTTGCGTCGCTGCTTGACATCCTTCCTTTCATGACCATCCCAATAGACTCCTTTGGTATGACGTTTACGACGATAGCCAAGCTTCCAAAGCCATCGCTGGCGTTGCCGAATTGTTATAATCTTTTTCTTGAGAGCAAGGGATGGGAGGAGAGTCTCGTTGACATGTTTTTGCAAGAGCTTTGGATTTACTGTCCCGACTTCAAGTGTTCTCAGCCACCGCTGAACCCCTAGATAAAATCCTTGGTCATCAAGCAGTCCATTGTGCTTCTCCCTCTGCCCCTGGTGACTTGGCTTCAATGAGCCATTGGCCTCGAAAAAACGAGCTTGTGCACACAGCACCCGCTGGAATGCTGGACCACGGCCATGGTTTTTAGCAATTCGAAGAGCTGCTCGGAGACGTCCCATGCGAGGCATCCAGTGATAGAAGTCGACTAAGGCTGCAAACAATACAGTGGAACGATAATCTTTATTTTTTCGTGCAGCCTTCAGGCCATCTGAAGCTAGAGATTGAAGTTGGTCTGTCTCTGGAGGTGCAGCATCTTCTAGAATTGTGTCAACCCATTCAGCAATATTGTCTGCTATAGCAATAGAGTCCACAGCAGCATCTCCTTCCTTTTGCCGAGCTGCTGATTCAAGTTCTTCAGGAGAGATATCAACCTCATCTACAATTTCAGATTCATCGGAGGAAGATGACTCTTCTTCCTCTTCAGGCATAGGAGCTGAAGACATTCCAGAGATTTCCTGAATGTCATCATCAGAAGATGACTCTTCTTCCTCTTCAGGAACTGGACCTGTTTTGAGCTGTTTTGATCTCCCAGAGCTTGAAGGCATTCCAGAGGCCCTTTGGATATCATCCTCAGATAGAATGGAAGCTGCCCGAGGACGCTTTTGGGCCATCCCAAACATGGCTGCAATGTTCTGCTGCTTTTTGCCTGAAGTCCCAGTTGAACCCTGTGATTTAATTGTTTCAAGCTGGCGCTGAAGCTCCTCGTGTGATATCTTCAGTTTTTTATTCCTGAAGTCGTCCTTAAGCTTCTTGGATTTCTCTCGGACAGCGCGTGCAGATGTTCCTCCAATGCTATATGGTCCTCGCTTTTTTCCTTTAAAAAGGTGCTCAGATATCTGCCTGAATTCACTGAAAGTCACACACCTTTCTGGCTATTCACAGGGCCTGCAAACCGATGCTCAGCACCCCGTATTTCAGCATTCTGTTTTTCGGCTGCAATCCTTGCCCTCTTCTCCTCAATCATCTTCCTTCTCTCTTCAAATGTAGTAGGCTGTGGTTGTCCATCCCAGTCCTCTGTGTAATCTGGGTCTGGCTCAAGCTCAAAATCAGACTCCAATGCCCCTATGTCACTACCAGAGCTACTGTCAAGGTTCTCGCTCTCATCCGAGGATCCAGAGGTATTGGGATGAGACTGGGTTGATAGGAACATTCCATCTGGGCCTCTGGGCACCTTGGATCGCTTTGGAGGCCCTTTGGGCATAGTGGGCAAGAGCGAGGAGGCAATGAGGACTACACGAGGCCTGGCAGACACGGTTTGATGGCCGAACACAGCCACAGCACAGCCACCAAATGGCGAAATCCCTCTGCCAAAAAAGAATATTTGGATTTTGCAAGTTCTGCTCCATAGAATATCTAAAGGACCTTCCTACCGTACTATTTACACACTTAAATGGATGACTAAAGGTTTCCTGAGCACATAATAAAGGTTACCATATTTGGACACAAACTTGTCACGAAGTTATGTCCGCAACCATACCATCTTACTATATATTCAGGTTGTCTGAAGGCAATCCCTCCCTCATACCAGCCTATAAATGACAATAACATTACTCTTTGCCCCTATGAGGAAATCACATTTTCGCTTGATTACCTGTCCTTGGATTGCTTGCAGTGCATAAGGGTATACTCAGAAGGTTTATTCCATGTTAACTTGCCAGAAATGGGGACACTTATGCCTCAGGGAAGTCAATGTATCATTATTAACCTTGATAGTGAACTTCTGGGTTGTGCACCTCATATACCTGGTACTAAGGTTATGGAAACAGTTATGCAGCATTCCAATGAATTCATCAACCCATCTGATGAGTTGTAATGCAATAGTACACCAAAATATGGCCTTGAACTCGAAAAATGTGAAATCACATTTTTCACTTGTTTGATGAATAGGGCACTTAGAAGCAAGAGGTGCACGATCTCTGGATCACCCAATTTGATGTTCAATAGGCGAGACAGCTGATTGATCTCGGATCCCCGTGGAAACACAACCACTTCTCTTTTTGAGAGAAGAAACGCTGACTCTTTCTACAAACTGCTTAACGTTCTCTGGCCCCCATGTGTTCTCTACAAGAAATATCCCTCAAGCTGGAGACTGCTTTACATTTGGGCTATCTTTAAGTGAAAACATTGATATTCAATGAAGATTATGTACAGAGTTCCTGTCCCATACTGTTGCAGAGTGTTTTAGAGTGGTGCCGCTTTGTCGAGCACAGACAAGAGGCAAATTCACAGACAAAGGCACGGGCAGTGGCGCGTTGATGGTTTGATGGGGATTTCCTTTTCTGGGGGGGGTGGGTCGTAAGAATTATTGGGTGATCCAGAGATCAAGCACCTCTTGCTTAGAAGATGAGAAAAAGCTGAATAAACACTACAGAATGAAATATTGAGCTCAGTAGACCCAGAATATGCAAAAGATCACAAGGTTTTGTCAACATTTGGCCAGATAGTGTTTTGAACCATCTTGAAGATTTGTGCACTAACCTACTGGCAGACCCACTTACTCAGAAACACTACTCCACCAAAACTTATATTGAGAGCTGAATTAATAAAGTGGAAAGTGACATTTATCATTTTAGAGTTTTGGTACTATGTACTGGCTGCATTTTTGAGTAGAAGCAGTTCACACAGTGTAGGAGACATGCTTTGGGTCCTTAAAGCTTGTTCCATCAAGCCCTGGCATAGTGTATTGAGCAAACCTTGAGCTGAAACATAACAAGCATAAATCTTGAGATACCTACCCAGGCAGTGCCAATCACCAAATTTCCTACCATATACAAGCTGAATGTGTCCCGTTTCTGCTCCCATGGCAGAGGAATGAGCAAAAATGATGGTTTCCAATATAGCTAGAATATACTGTATTCTCTGGATTAGAACACTCTTAAACCCTTCCTATAGGTTGGAGTGATCATGGATAGTTGGGAAATACCTTCAGGATCCACAACCAGCATTCCTGCTCCAAGTTATCCTCCCCAAGAAAGCAATTGATTATTTTTGTTGTTTTCACTCTATTAACCTGCTCCAATAGAGATTAGCATGTCCCAATGAGCAGTGTAGGACATGAATAAAGATCCCTACCAAGTTAGAACATCCAAAACAGATGGAAAGCAGGTGAAGGACTGGTTTTCGCCAAAATTTCCCTTTTGGGACGAAAGCGTTCATTTCCCAAAACGGAAAATTTCACTGCAAATGGCTGATCCCTATGCCCAAATTGTAGAGCTCATCAAGGGCTACAAGAGTCCTCTAGATGTGTTTTTCAATAGGTGGCCTCATTGGCCTGCAAAATGCAAAATACTTTCTGAGAGCCGGCGCTTTCAGAATGAATATTGGTACAGTGAGAATAGCTTTACATTCCCAAGGTACTGGGCCCAAAGGCAAAAATCATTTATTTCACCCTATTACAGCACTGTTATAGTGCTCAATCTATCCTAATATGCTTCGGAAGGCATGAATAAATATCCCTACCAAGTTAGAACATCCAAAATGGATGAAAGGCGGGTGAGGGACTGATTTTTGCCAAAATTTCCTTTTTGGGACGAAAGTGTTCATTTCCCAAAAAAGAAATTTTCACTGCAAATGGCTGATCCCTATGCCCAGATTGTAGAGCTCATCAAGGGCTACAAGAGTCCTCTAGATGTGTTTTTCAATAGGTGGCCTCATTGGCCTGCAAAATGCAAAATACTTTCTGAGAGCCGGCGCTTTTCAGAATGAATATTGGCTTTTCAAGCAAAAAACCATCAATAGGAGCCCAGATGCATGCATCTCATCAATTGCAAGGCAGGCAGGCACCCAATACGGCAAGCCATCAATATTCTGAGAATTGCCAGGGCCCACCCTTTCCAACCCAATGCAGACAGCCATCAATTTCAAGGTAAATTCCAGAAACTGTTATTTTGAACCAGGATTATCTAAATAAATGGAGGTTAAATATTAGTTTCTAGAGTTAGCTGAAACATTGCAGTTTTGATCCCATCTGATCCATCATATGATGATGGGGAACTGACAAAAAGTTCTGAGTACATCGTTCTCCACCTCAACACTCAACCTGGCAGGTTTCATACGAAACCTGCCAAATCTCGTACGAAACCTCACATTTTCAATCTCAGACCTGCTAGTGCAACCTGAAAAAAATGGCTAAACCTCAATCCTCAACCTGATATTTTCACAAAACCTCAAACCTCAATGTCTTAAAATGCTGTTCTGAACCTCAGTTCTCAACCTTATAATTTTCAGCGATAAATACTGTCATAAGACAGTGTCCCAGCGTTCTTCCGGAATCTCGGTCGGGTGGAGCTCTCCGTGGGGTAGCTTCCGAAGCGCCTTCGTCCAGTTGCACGGGTCGCAGGTCCGGACGTATTGGCCTACGTGACGGGACAGCTGGGGCCACCAGTAGTTCCGGGCGATGAGCTCGAGGGTTTTGAAGCGTCCGGCGTGCCCGGCGACCCGAGTGTCGTGGTGTAGGGCGATGATCCGGCATCGGAGGTCCTTATTCCGCGGTACGAAGATCTTACCGCGGTAGTGAAGGAGCCCTCCTGCGATGCGCCACTCGGTCGACCGGGGGGAGCAAACGTTCCGGTTCTTGAGGAGTTCCCGTGCGACAAGCGCGACGGGGTCCTCAAGGTCCGGTTCACCCGCAAAGGCCTCTCGAACGTCGCGAAGGAGGGGAACCTCGGGCCCGGCGACCACGACGCCCTCGAGTGCGCGGGCGTGGAACAAGTCCAGACGGAGAAGGGTGACATCTGTGTTGTCCGAACCTACTCCGTGGTCCGGGCGACGGGACAGCGCGTCTGGACGACCCATGAGGCGGCCGGGCTGGTGGTGGAGCGCGAAGTCAAACCGGGACAGGTACAGGGACCACCGCGCCTGCCTCCGGTTCAGGTTCTGCGCCTTCCGGAAATACTCCAGGTTTTTGTGGTCCGTCCAGATCTCGACCGGATGTTGCGTACCTTCGAGGAAATGTCGCCACTCCTCTAGGGCTCGGATGATCGCAAGCATTTCCTTGTCGTGGATCTCGTAGTTGCGCTGGACGTCACTCAGACTCTTGGAGTAGAACGCGACCGGATGCCACTTCCCGTTCGCGTCCGGCTGAGACAAGATGGCTCCGGTGGCGTAGTCGGAGCTGTTCGCCTCGACCCGGTACGGACACGACTCGTCGGGTAGGACTAAGACGGGCTCTGCGGTCACCGCGTCCTTGAGAGCTTGGAAGGCAGCGGCCGCGGCAGCGGTCCAGGTCCACGCGACACTCTTCTTTGTGAGGTCGAAGAGGGGCCGCGCGATGTCCGAGAACGCCCGGATGAACCTCCGGTAGAAGTTCGTGAAGCCGAGGAACTGCTGCACGTCCTTCTTGTTCTCCGGAGCGGGCCAGGGCGCGACTCCGGCGACCTTGACCGGGTCCATCTCGACGTGGTTGTGCGAGATGATGACACCGAGGTACTCGATCGACGACTTCTCGAACTCGCACTTCTCTGGCCGGAGGTAAAGCTTGTGCGCCCGGAGCCGCCGGAGGACTTCTCGGACGATCTCTCGGTGGCGCGCAAGATCGGAGTGAGCAATGAGGATGTCGTCAAGGTATACCATGACATCTCCGGACAGGATGAGGTCTTGGAAGATGTCGTTCATCATCGTCTGGAACGTGGCCGGAGAGTTGGTGAGGCCGAAGTACATCACCAGGGGCTCAAAGAGCCCTCGGTTGGTACGGAACGCGGCCTTCCACTCGTCGCCTCCCCGGATCCGGACGTTGTTGAAGCCCCACCGGACGTCGAGTTTTGTGAAGAACCGGGCTCCCTTAAGGCGGTTGATGAGATCGTTAATCAGCGGGAGCGGATACCGGTTCTTTACGGTCATCGCGTTGAGCGCCCGGTAGTCCTGGACGAACCGGAGGCTTCCGTCCTTCTTTTTGATGAAGAAGACTGGAGACGCCATCGGTGATTTGGACGGACGGATCCGGCCGGTGCTCAACCCATCCTCGATGAACGCGTCAAGTTCCTTCTGCTCGAGGGGGGAGATCGGGTAGACCTTGCAGTTGGCCGGTTTTGCGTCCGGGACGAGTTCGATGGCATGGTCCCACGTCCGGCGTTCCGGCAGCGCGTCGAACGATTCCTTGTCGAAAACGTCCGAGAAATCCTCGACCCAGGCCGGAACCGAAGTCCCAGGCGGGGCCGAGTTCCGAGCAAAGGCCTCTGTGAGCCGTTGAGAGACGGTGCTACCCGCGCGGATCTCTTCGGTCGGAGCGAACGCGGTGTAGAGGATCCGGTCGCCTTCCTCGAGCTCGTCGTCATCGTCATCGTCGTCCGGGTCTGGAGTGAGGTCCGGAAAGTCGTCTCCGTCGTCGTCCGGATCGTACCTGTCGTCTCCGCACCACTCTTCCGAGTCGATGGCGCAGATAGACGGGACGGGGCCTTCGCGGAGCTGCCGGAGGATTGCGGCGGAGATCTTCGCGTTGCGACGGACAGCGCAGAGTTCGTCTCGGCAAGTGCTGCAGCTGGTTGGGCAGCGGGTCATCCGGACTTCCTTGGTGTCCCAGTCGATCTCCGGATTGTGCTTCTGGAGCCAGGAGTAGCCAAGGATGACGTGCTGCTTTCCGAGCCGCGTTACCGCGAGTTGGATGCGTTCGGAGTGTCCCTTGTAGTTGACGACCATATCAACCACGCTGGAAATGCCTCCGGACGCATTGGGCGTACCGTCAACATTGAGGACCGGAATGGGCTGAGAGAGCTTCCGGACGGGAAGGTTACGGGAGATCACGTACTCCGAGTCGATGAAGTCTCCGGTCGCTCCGCAGTCGACCAGACCTTTCACGGACATCGTAGCCGCGGTCTCTACCGATTGCATCTCCAACGGAATGTGTAGGGAGTTTCGGCCCTCGACAGAGTCAATAACGTACTGCTGGGGTAGTTTGCGCTCCCACCTAGGGCGGCGGACGCGGGGAATGGAAGGGGTTTTTGCCTCCAGGGCAGGAATAGGGGGCTCCGGCTTGGGGACGGAAGCTGGAACAGGGGGTGCGTCTCGCGTTTCAACTGCTGATTTATTGGGTATATCTTTGTACAAGCAGGAGTAACGATTGGGGGACGCGACCGAGGGCGCACTGCTCACTCGACCGCATCCGGAAAACCCTCCGGCTCCGCGTCTCTAGTTTCCGGCTCGGCCGGAAGCCCAGCAGAGGTGGAGAGGCGCGCGAAGAGTTCTCCGAGGAGGTCGTCACCTAGTTGACGGACGACCTCGTCTAGGACGTCCGCGTGCCGGACGTCCGAGGGAGTCGGGCAGTCTCGGGCGAGGTGTCCAGCCGCACCGCAATGGAAGCAAGCACAGGGCGTGAAGCGCGCGCGAGTCCGGTCGACATCCATCGGGATGCCAGGCGGAAGGGCGGGCGTCAGTGCAACTTTGGGAGCGGGCGTGAAGGAGGGGACTGGGAGGAACGTCCCAGTGCAGGGGTGTGCGGCCGGAGCCGGGGTGCGAGTCGGGGGTACTCCCGTTCGGACACGAGCGAGGGCGTCGTACTGGCGGAAAGCGTGGACACGCCATCCGGCGTAGTCCAGCAGCGCCAGAGCGGTTCCGGACGTGGTGATAGCCGCGTTAATCCGCGGGTCGAGCCCTGCACGGTACTTGGTGACGCGGACGAGCGGGTCCGTGTATCCGGCTGTGGCTGCGAGCTCTTTGAAGTCGTCCGTGTACCGGTAGACATCGCGGGAGCCTTGGTAGTAGCTGTGAGTCTCCAGCTGGAGGAGAGCTTGGTCTTGCTCATTTTCCTCTACGAACCGGAGCCGGAACTCGGACTCGAATTCCACCCAGGACGGGAACGGGAACGGAACGATTGCTGACTGTCGCTCCGCCCACCGTCCGGCCGCGTCTCGCGCCATAAAGGACATGGCGTACCGCACGAGTTTTTCCTCTACGACCTGTCCGTGGACCATGAAGGCTTCCGGAACCAATCGGAGGTACGTGAGGACGGAGTGGAGGAACATCCGTCCTTGCGTCCGGTCGCCATCGAAAACGGCTGGAGGGTTCGGTCGGAGAACCGATTTTGCTGCTGGGGTGAGGGTGGTGAAGTCTGGACCCGCCGCCGGAGCCGGAGCGGCAGGGACGGGGGCAGTCGCGGGTGGATTTTGGCTATTATGTAAAACGCGGAGGAGTAGGGTTTCGATATTCGCGAGAGAGTCTTCAACCGCAGTCAGCCGGGTCTCGGGGTCGGGAGCCGAGTCCGGGATGTGAACATCCGGGAGCTCGGGTTGCGCGGACCCGTTTCCGGGCGTCGGGGCGTCCATCGAGGAGGAGGGGTCGAGGTTGGAAGTGGGGGAGACCGGAGCGCTAGCGTAGCGGTCCGAGTCCGAGTCTACACCGAACTTCGCAATCTTGGCCAGTTGATCCCTTAGATCCTTTCTTCTGCTGTAAGGGCAACCTCAGCTCGGCGCGTGAGCGCGGGAACTAGCGGGAGAATCCGAAGTAAACTCAATTCATGGTACTAAATACAGAGTTCTAGAATACGCACCTAGCGGGAGAATCCGAAGAGAAGAAAGGATAAGGATTCCCACGCTAGGCGAGGTTTTTATAGGTACTAGCCAGTAGCACGTGTCCGAAGTGATCGGCAGTGATCCCGAGCTTGATCGCATAGTACGTTCCAATGCGAGCGGCCAGACGAAGGGGGATGAAGGGGAATGGAGTCCGGAGGGCCGGAGGACGACGTTCCGGGCGAGGGCGGATGTTCGGGTGACGCAGGACGGACGGGAGATGCCGGACGCGGAGTAGGCGTTGGACGAAGGATCGGACGAGGCCGCGGGGCAGTGCGATGGGCCGGAGCCAGGTGGACGGATGGACAGACGGACGGACGGGCGGTTCCCCTGACATTGCCTGCATCAGGGTTTGCCATGAGAATTCAACCAAGTGGTTGTCGACCAAAGAAGATGGGATGTAAGCTCGACTGTTTTAGGGTGAAGTACTAAGAGTGCATTGGGAGGTACAAATACATTGCTGGCCGCCAGTGGAAGGTATGGTGTTGTAGTGTAATCAGAGTGAATGACGCAGAAGGAAACATAACGAGAATGTGCTTGTGAGATGGAGTTTGACTTGACTGCAAGTACGGGGTTACAGTGTGATTTGGCACCAGAGATAATAGGGGACAAGCTGGTGATGAAGTGTTTTGCGCCAAGAAATTCTGGTCGGGTGCAGCTGCTCAGTGTTTTCTAAGGCGCAGTCAACGAACGAGTAGACACACAAGAGTATGTTCTTGAGGGCCCGTGACCAGTAGGGACGATTGTGCAGCGATGATGTGTGGTTTGTGTAGGCAGTGTTGATGCAGAAGACATGGTGCCACCTCATCAGGAGCGCCCAGTGTTGAGAGTAAGAGGTGAGGAGAGTGTCCACCGCGGTGGTACAAGGCTACAAGCAAGAGGGGTTCTACCAAAACAGGCAATTGTGTTGCACTGCCACTGATTTCATTATGTATCCTACTCCTACTCCAGCCAACGAATCATGCTGAATGCTTTTTAGTTGTGTCACAGTGACAAAGTGTGACTCTGCATGCTGACACGTTTTTTGCTCTTCGTCTTCTACCTTTTTTTCGTTGACATGTTTTCCCGGCCGCTATGGAGTCCGAATCATTCGACATTCTAGCAGAAGCGCCCACAAAATGGTCTAGGATCTCAATAACTACTTTCTTCCTTGTCCTGCTTCTGGCTGCATACATCGGTGTAGTGCGCGCCTAGGCAGCGCTGCTGAAATACTGTGAGTATACTCTGATGGTATGCATGCCCTTGGCTGACATGCGGCAGAGACGATACAGCATCCCTTACAATGTACACCGCACTGACGCTGCCATTCTATGTCTGCCCCATGAAGAGGAAGTTGCTGACGCCGATGAGCCATATGTGGAAACCGATCCCCGTGAGGATGGGAAGGTCAGGACTATTGACATCTGCTAACCTGCTTCTTCTGACTTGTGTGCGCAGTTTGTGAGACTCAAACTTAAAGACATCCACTTCGAATGGTGTCTTGTGCACAAATTCCAAGTGCAAATCACGCTTGATCACCTCAAAGGCTATGAGTGCCTAAACACTTAGTATTTTTCGTGGAGCATGGATGTGGCCAGCATGGCGGGCGCAGGCAGGGAAAAGTTTTGGATTTTTGCATGAAATGCACAGCAGGGTTGGGGGCGGGAGTACACCCAGTAAATTTTTGACGGTCCCATATTTGGTGGCTTGCGGGGCGAAGCAGCAGTGGGGCAATGGGGAGCATTGGAACGTGCTCGTGCCGGTGGTGTAAAAGCTACTGGACTGTTTGTGGAATTAACTGGCTGCCCGTCTGTATTTTTGCTCTTTGCTACTTTGGTCTTGTACACTCACTTGTGATACCCCATATTCTCACTCTACTTCTCATTCAGATCGCATATTGCATGTGTATCACATATATTTGAATGTCAGATACGTTGTTGTATGCAAAAAATAAAGCCACGAGAGACCCATGAACCGCCAGATCACAAATCTTTCTAAGGCCAATTTTGATGAGGACTTAGTACTTTTTAGCGGAAAAAATGGTGGGGACATACCAGGAGCGAAGAAATTTTTCTAAGTCCATTTTTGATGGGGACTTAGTGCTTTTTTGCCATTTTCCTGCAGCCGCACCCCGCTTTGCAGTAAATACTTGGTGTTGGCCCAACCCGGGACCGCTTCGCGGAAGATACTTGGTAAGGAAATTCATGAGCCAGCTCCACAGAAGATACTTGGCCAAGAAATGTACAGGCTGGCTTCGCAGAAGTGCATGGTGCTGGGTTTGTCACATACACGGGGTTGCTTGGTCAAAGATGTTGGAATCGTGATGTGTGGTCGTGGGTGCGATATACTAGGCGCCTAGGGAGTGAGTGGACGTAACTTGACATTGTGCTCGTGGGTTGGATGAGGTGATTAGATGCTGGTTGAAATGAATTGGAGGAGACAAGTTATCTGAAGACTCAATTGGCTTGGGGTCGACGTGCATGGGACCCTGACAGAGTCAGGAAGCATGGATGTGTAACACTTTGTGCTATAACGGATTCCTAGATGATGTTGGCGTGAGGTGAGCGCAGACATGTTGATGCAGCAACCGGAGTTTGGTGGAATGGAGTTGGATTAAATGCAATTAGGTATATAAAGGGCAGATGAAGAGTTATATGGGAGCAGCTTGAGTGCGAGAATGCCTGCAGGAGAGAAATGCGATGTTGTGGGATGCGGCTGTCTTTCACAGCAGAGTCAGTCGTGGTTTTTGATCTTGTTCGTGTGGCCGCCCACCATGGTTTTCTGGGGCAAGATGTGGATGTATTCAACTTAGGCATGGCAAGTGTGTTGTGGACAACATGATCCGTGTAGTGGTACAGTATATTCTGACCACAAATGGGTATTGTTGCAGGCCGATGGAAGACAAGGTGCATGCACGGATGAAGACTGCTTTACTTGAATTGGACGTGTTGCTGTGCATGATTGAGGGATGTTGGAAGTGGTCGTGCTGCGGTGGTGTACAGGTTGATTGAAATGATGGAAGGGAAGAATGAGATCGCAATAGGGTGCTGTTGACTGGTGTATAGACATGGGCACTTGGACACGGGACATGCATATGTGATCATTGGTAGAGCGGGATCCGCACAGAATTGTGTGATGTTTCGACCGGAGAGGAGACGCGCAGTGTTTTGGCAAAAGTGCCGTGCCATTTGTATTGTTCATTGTTCAAATTGGATGCGGTGATGTTCTGGTGTGCAATGTGGACAGCAGCAGTGGCAATGAGTGGTCGCAAAAAGGCAGATAGGTGAATGGTGTATGGTCTGAGGCTGATTGACAATGTGTTGTTGCTGCAAGCAGAGAGGTGGCACGGTGTACGGTCTCCTTGGGCGCAATGGTAATCATTCACTGTAGCGTCACTCATGGATTGGATGCGGGTGGTGTGGTCCTATCTGCACGAGACAAAACCTTGCGCATACGCAGTTGTCATGCTGCAGTACGAGAGAATGACTTGTTGATTAAGATAATTCAAGTAAAAAATGCACTGTGCGCCCCTGTAAGTAGGAACTGCGAGTCGAACACTAGTGTGACTAGATTGCGACCATGGTGTCCGACTTGGCCTGTTCCAGCAAGGGTCACGAGAGTGCCAAGCTGCGAGTGAGGAAGGTTGTGCATGGGTCGCCAACATGAAATGATGGTGAGATGTTGTGGCCCGAGAAAGAGTGGCATTGACGTGCAAGGGCTGCAGCAAGCTGCAGACAGCGCCGATGGTATGGGCGGTGTGCAGTACCGTTGGCAGTATGGTGTCAACAAAGAGAGCCGACGTGGTTGCAGGGCATGGAGGTCAGTTCACTAGTAGTTTGATGTACGCCCACAGTCACGTGGTTCAGTGATGGGCGGGCATAACGATCAGGTGTGATGCGTTGGGCGGGGGTGATGGAGAGGGGCGAGAGACGATGACCGACAGGGGAGAGGGGCGGGATCAACACGTGCCAAGATGCCGGTCCCGACGTGTTGACTGCGGCCCGCTGGTACCGGGAAATTTGCTGTGTACCAAACTCACGCACTGCTCCGCGGAAATTTGTTGCGCACCCAACATACACCACCCCTCACCAGGGCTCGGGGGGCACTCGTCGGCTCCGCCTCCTGGTGCCTAGCCCCCGTGGGTTCGAATCCCACTCTGATCATTTTTGCTCTTTTTTGTTCTCTGATCATCCAGCTTTTCTTCCTCTCCACTCTCAGCCTTTCAAGACTATCCCGTCCTTAACATTAAAAAGAGTTTTTGACAGAAAATCAGCTGACATGTAGTTGCCGATTGGCTGTAGATCACGTTATAAGTCACGCCATCCGCAAGTGTTTGTCCCACGGCCACGGGTGTCGGAATTAGCCGTTTGCGAGCGAACATCCGCCGCGTCTGCAGCAAAACTCAGAATCCGGCGTGTCATTGGCGAGCCTCTGGGACAAAGGCAGGGGTAAATATTCTTGTATGTTATTCAGGCGCAACACTCATCAAAGCAAACTGAAAATCTGAAAGGCGCTGCAGATATGCTCTATTGAGTGAGTATGTATGGCGTTCCAAATGCACTTTTATTATTCCCACACATTCATTTGGCTTCCGCCACTTTTATTTCAAAATTTCGGGCTTCCGCCACCTATTTTCACACTTTTCAGCACGAAATAAAGTGGCGGGATTCCTCCCCTTTTCCGCCACCTTCATTGGGCAACTTTGATTTCCCGCCCTATATTTCTCAGGTCTAAAATTTCCCGCCACTTTCTTTTGAGTCGCCAAATCTCCGCCACTTTCAAGTGAGGTGAAAAATTTTTATTGCTCAAATAGAAGCCTACAGGTGTGTACGTTAAGGATCTCAATAGAGCCAAGCCATAACTGTTCTCAATGAGACGGTAGCACGACGAAGAAAATGTATGACATCACAGTGTCCCAAAAGGAAACTGTCCCAGTGAAGGCACACTCGCATGCGCGATCAGGACTGACAGAGGAATTGTTTATATGGCGTGATGTAGGCGGCAAGTGTCGAGATGGTCCCAGATCCGGGCCGTCTCTTGGGACACGGCCCAGGTGAATGCTAACCGAGCGAAAAAAGGCAATGATAGGAAGATCAGAGGAGAAGCATCGCAATCACGGGGTCTCTTGCGCCAGTGGTAGCAGGAACTGATGTGGCCCACCCGATACTGGGCCGTTGAGCGCAGTGATGTGCCTTCACTGTGTAATTTCCTTTTTGGGATACTCTATGATGTCATACATTTTCTTCATCGCGTTACTGTCTCATCGAGAACAGTTATGGCTTAGCTGTATTGATATCCTTAATTTAAGCACCTATAGGGTTCTATTTGAGCAATAAAAAATTTTAAGCTCAGACAAAAGTGGCGGAGATTTGGTAACTGAACAGCAGTGGTGGGAAAATTTGGACCCAAAAAAATAAGGGGCGGAGAATCAAAGTTGCTGAATGAAAGTGGCGGAAAAGGGGAGGAATCCCGCCACTTTCTTTCATGCTGAAAAGTGTGAAAATAAGTGGCGGAAGGTCGAAATTATGATATAAAAGTGGCGGAACGCAAATGAAAGTGTGGGAATAATAAAAGTGCATTTAGAACGCCATAAGTATGGCAAGACAACAATGAAACACGGTATTGAAGCCACCACCGGCAAAAATCTACAACATGACATCACACGACATCACACCCGCTTCCTCCTCTCAAACCTCAGCGGAATATCGTGCACACCAAGTGTCAATACGATATTCGCCTGCATCATCCGTGCTCCCCACGTTTCCTTATTTTCACCTTCCCGAAGGATGGGGAGCACTTTCCAGTCGCGCAACAGGAGTGCCAAAAAGCATGTCGCCTCGACTGTGGCGAATCTCCGACCAATACACGCACGTGGACCTGGTTGCATTTCAGTTTGTCCGAATAAATAGTCCACCAAGTGACTCACCAACACTGAACGCAGTGAATAGTTCAGAGTCAGCCGGGAGACCATACCATCGCGATGGCTTGTACACCTGGGGCTCATCGACATAGCGAGGGTTATATTCTGGAGAAATGAGCATCCATTGTAGTGGCTTCCGACTATAACTTACGAACGCCGATCATGTCAACAACGATCTAATCCCAAGTCAACCATGTGTATTGCGCACAAGGCAAACAACATGCCTGGGTACCCTTTGCAATCGGAACACTTGTGCTACCCTCCTCTCCGATAGGATTCGGGACCGTTATGACCGTGTCTTCAAGTGCCTCGCGAATAAGGACATGCCCAGCGGCTTCCGGATTATCGTAAGCAAACGATATTCCGAACGTGTCAACAACTCACGAAACATGCGTGCAGACTCGTAGAATATCGCAAGAACCTTATCCAGTTTCGAATAGTCTTCGAATTCCTACGTTGACTGAGTTACGGCAACACTTTCCTGCTGAATGCATCTCACAGGTTCACGATCAGTGCCCACTACTGAAATTATGTGTTCCGCGATTTCGTCTTGGATATCGTCGTGAATTGCCATGAACCCGAGCGTCCCAGCAAGAGTGTGTGCAGTCGTTTCTGGGACAAGAAATCAACCAACGAGTCAGCTAGCGAACTATTTTATTACCGTGGCCCGCAAACAACAACACGAAGATGTTCCCAATCTAAAAGCCGTCAACATAACTCAACGAGCGCCAGAAAAACGGACCAGCTCTTGATCATCCAGCTGGTACTTGCTGGACTCGTCTTGATTTGCTTTGACGAGCATCGTGAATGCATCAGAACGCATGGTACCCGTGGCGACTTCGGCCTTGCGTTCTGCCACTTGCTCACGCATATATCCTGAAAGCCGGTCGCGCGCCATCCTCGCAGTGGTGAATCTGTATACAAGGCTTCAGGAAATGTTTTTGGGCTGTCGTATTCGTACTTTGCTATCGGCAAATGCAAAAGCCATTCGGGGGCAGCGATCATCAGCATGTGAGTATCTGCCACCACGCTCAGTGCCTCCTGCACGGACATTTCGCTATGCTCAGTCGGAGGAGTAGCCCTAGAAGTAAATGTTTGTTGGTGATAAAAACGAGGCCAAAAATGTTCCAACCAAGTCGACTCAAAACCAAAACCGCACGAGGTGATGATCATAAACGCGAGCTGTTTCGCCGTGTTCGTTGAGTTGTGCGAACGCAGAATATGACTCCGACCTTGAGGGTCAAGTGCTGAATGACCGGGACATCCACACTGTCTTTTTTGTTCCATCCGTCCGTCTGAACCATATCTTGGTAGGTCCGGGCAGTTTGTTTCCAGACCAGCTTATACCTAACACGAGTTCGAGATCAATATCGAACGGATTGCGCCCAATGCTGTACTCACAGGTCATTATTAAATGCAGGACCGACTATGCGTCTGTGCTTCCGCCACATCTGTCCGTCGGATCCAATCAAGTTCATACCCCACATCCTGGGACAGTCAGTTCTGAATTTCCGAATGAATCCGCTCCGGCTTACAAAAGGGCTTCATTGGACCAGGGGGGTTTGTAGAAACTGGTTTTATGGGAACCGGAAATTACTTGACGTGCAACGTCAATATTGGATGTCCATAGTCCCGGGCTTCCAAGAAAATGGGAGTGAGGCTGACGGTTTCAGCCTGTTTATACGCTGGTTAAAAAGAAATATGCATGTTCAACGTTGCACGATGAGAATGACGAGAGGGGCTCACTCTGAAACCGTCTAACCCAGTGCCAGTCGAGTCCTGTAGTCCACCACGCCGTCGGGATCAAGACACCTGGCAAGGTCAATGGCTCGAATGCGGTATGCACCCTCGGGAAGAAACCCGGCGTCTATGCACTTCGATTAGACGGGGGAAAAAAGCGCAGATCAGAGTCACTTGCCGACAATGTCCGTACCACAGTTAAGATGCGACGGAGAGCCCATAGACCGGAACCAACAGTAAGGCGGCGGAGACAGGGCTGACATCGTGCCCAACAACGAGATTATAGATATCATGAGCCTTGCTCGTAGTTGGACGATGAAGGCCGTTGGAAGGTCGTGGGCGTCGCTCTGTCAATCGTGGGAGTGTTCCGGCCGCTTGTCAGACTGTCTCATGCAATGACTCATGAAGATGGCTCACGGCACCACTACGGCACCGAAGATCCTTCCTCTTGAACCACGTCGATCCGTCGGGATCCGCGGGGCGTGCCTGGTGATGACTGCATGTTGCCAACTGGATGAACCTACGCCTGTGGCTTGCTGGCCGTGGGAAATATGTGAAAGGTTTCGACACGCTGATCACGTTTCTTTCCTATTTGAGTCGCGATTTCTGATCGAATAAATTTAGAATAAGGACAACAATGTTTTTTCGGGCTGCATTATACGCACTGAAAGTTCGTGTATATAGGTACAGTACCCGTATAGTTACTTATAGGAACAACCACTGCCCTCCTTCACAATTCTAATCAAACAGCTTTGACTTGAATCTAATATTTACCGTGCACAAGTACCAGCCGACTCTAAACCACGGTAGTCAGACGCTACAAACATTTTTAGCTCGTACCTCGCTTGTTTGTAGAACCACGGCCTTTCGGCGAAAAATGCGCATCAAGGGCCCAGTGGCTTTATCATCGTCTGGAGAAGCAGGGATCGACCTCCCTTCACACACAGACGGTTAGGGAGGTTTCCTCGGGGTATAGGGTGCACAACCTGAAGCAAAACAAAAAAAATCGGTGTTATTCACGTCCATGTTTGGACGGTCAACGAGGGAGATTGCCGCCATGAGGGTCTGTGAGCTACACGTCCTATGACATGCATCATTCGTGAGCGAGCCCGGAGCAGAGAAAAAAAGGTCGATCGATATACGACACTCACGAGGAATTTGTGGATACATTCAAACCTTTCTTTGTTGGTGCAAAAACCATGTGGCAAGGAGGGGATCTGTGGTGATTAAAAGTATGAGCGGGATCAGCGCCCGACTTGAAAGTCGTGAACCGTGAGAAACTAGCGCCAGTTGTTGTGGGAACGGCAAGAGCAATGACCAGCAGTGACGAGGGCCGGAAAGCGAGGGCGACCAGGGCTGAATGTTGAATAAAAGAGCCGGGTATCTCGGGGATCGGAGCGTAAGGAATGTGTATGGGGCGTATCAAGACTAGTCAAGTGCGGCACAGGCTCGACTTCCCCAAATATAACTCATACCGGAAACTACCAAGTGGCGGGCCAGCGGGAGCACTTCCTCACACAAGAATCTTCAATCGCAGCTGCCGTCATGCTTGTCGTGATGAAGTTGTTCAACAGCATACGTAGGAATCCAAGAGCAGGTCCTGGCTGAGAAAGCCACGGTCCTCGTTCTCGGTGCGTTTGAGCGCCGGTCACCACCCCAAAATAAACCGGCTTACTGGACAGGCCCGCGAAGTACGAGGGTCCAGAGAATCCCGGACGGCGGGAGATCGACACTTCCGACCCGACAGAAAAGTTCGGCAATCGCACGGAGGGAAAAGTGAACCGGGCCAAGGCTAGCAAACCACATGCGGAAATACACGTACTATGGGAAAGAGACCCTGGGAGACGAGCACAGCATCGCCTCATGTATCGGTTCCATGGGATCCCAGTAGGAGTTGAGTGAACCCTGTCGCAGCTGTGCAGGAATACATATGCATGGGTAATGGTTCTGTCATGAAGTATCCCCATGCTGTGGCAATGAGGGAAGAAAAATAAAAATGGAATACCCTTGATTGTTCGACGTAGCCACAAAACTCGCAAGAAGTCAGTGGATGATTTTCGAAACTTGGCAACGGATATAAGCAGGCGAGAAAAATCTAACCAAGATGCCACCCAGCGAGTACAAGTTCAATGAAAGTTTAGTTCAACGATGAATGCAGTTCAGATTTGCTATGGACCCACCGATATTCGAATCGAGTCTGTTCAATGAGAAGAAAACGGGCAAGGGGCGAACCAATTGGCTCATGAAAAGATTTCGAGCACCGATGCCGACCGCGACGGCAAAAGGCTGTGGAGGCACAGAGCGGGCGAGAACAATTTGGCCGAGTCCGTAATCAGTTCAATTATTTTGGATCAGACAGGGGTCGTTGATGCCCCGAGGTGTCATGGGCGCATGTTCAAATAGGGTTTCTTGTCGGGGATTGGCGTGCAGACTGTTGGCGGAATGGTAAATCAAAGTCCTCGGAAAAGAGAGTTTTCAGCGCCCAGCTCCCGACCACGACGGAAGAACACCACACGCCAGCACGGAAGAGCGCGGAAGTGACCAAAAGGGAAACGAAGAGCACCGTTCGCAGTATCGACGCAGCCCAAGTAATTGACAGCTCCCAAATCGCCGCTGGCCGGTCCCATCGGTCCCGCTGCAAATAAATCGAACATACGGCGTCTACATTATCATATGCCCAGCACCTACCGCTTCGGGTACTTCTGCTCATACTTCAGCTTCCTTTGCATCTGCTCCTTCAGCGCCTGCTGCTTCTTCCTCTGCGTCGCGCTGACATTGTTCTCATTCATGTCTTGGCGCTCGATATCGGCCAGGTGCGCGTCGATGCGGGCCTCCATCTTGCCCTGGATCAGCGCTGCAGGGTCGTCCCTGCCGCGGGCGATTTCGTCGGGCGTGAGCTGCCACTCGAGATCAAAGCCCCAGCCGTGCGTGATAGCCGCGTGAGCCCCGTGTAAAGAGAGAGACGGATCCGCCACCCCAAGCGCGACGAAGCGGAGATGAGGCCGCCTTCCTCGCGCCACCAGCGCACAAATAAGTCGCTGCGCGGCGCAGATCCGGCGACGCGCCTTTCTTCACCATCCCCATGCGGCTTGCCAACGCGCCCAGAAATTCCTCGATGTCGATCGTTGGCGCGGCACCCGGTAGCAGGAGCTGTAGGTAAGCTGGCGCTGCGGATTCGGAGAATCAAAATGAGAAGTGCGAAAAATAAAACGAGTAGAGAATTTGTAAGACAGCGCGCACAGATTGGGTTTAAAATGTTGAGTCTGTAATGCAGATACGCGGCCAGCGTCTCGATATCATACATGCCTTCTTTAATGCCCGCTAAGTTATTACCCTGGGTCAGATTCCACGCATGACCAGGTTAGCCGCCGTTACGTACCGATGAGCGCGAGTTTAACCCCTCGCTCGGCACCTTCTTCGCCGAGCCCGAGAAACGGGAGCATGACACCGGGCGAGTCGAACGCGTAAACCAAGGGCGACAGGCTGAGTTTCAGACGCGTCGACAAAGCTTGCGTTAGGCCCGGGTGTGCGCCAGTTTGAAGAGCTTTCGGTGTACCTATAAAATGCGATTAAAAGTTACGGTATGGAAGCCGGAACGGACGGCCTTTGATGCCCATGTTGCGAAGAGCATTCAAAAGAGTTGATTTCCCAACGTTCGGCATGCCGATAACCAGAACGTTTAACTCCATGGCGTATGGATATTTTTAGCTATATCTGTTGGGTCGTTGAGATAAGGTTGCGGCTTCAAAAGAGTAGAGGAGGCAACATACTCACTAGCATTTCACTCAAATGTTTTATATCTTTTGGCCGTTGCCAAGATGCAAAGAAAAACTGTTGGTCGGGGAAACGTGTGGACATCGCTCTGCGGAAAGGCTTGCGGGGTTTCAACCTAGACATCTTGAAAACGAACCGGCGCTAAATTACCTCGAGGCCCCACTCGGGTACCAGATCGCGTTTATTCAAAACGACTATGCGTTCGCAGGCCACACTATTTATTACGCGTCGAGTGGGGTCGTTAGGGTCCCACCCTCGCTCCAGCCTCCATTTTTGTAGCGCGCCTAGAAATAGAATACTGGGGAATCAGCAAACCACAAGGTGGGGGCAAGGGACCCTATTTGAATGACACTCCCGATAAGATCTAATCAGGACGCGAACGCGGTAAACGAAGGGTCTCCCGCGATCCACACATGAAACACCACATGATACGCGGTCATCCTCACCTTCTAATGAGCGGTTGATGCTGGTCAGAGGAAGTCTCGAGTCTCGCAGCTCTAGGACAACGTCTGTTTGGGTGAGCAAGGTTGGTAGCATTTTCTTGAACTTCATCATGTGTCCAGGAAACCATGATGGAGGGATCGGCAAGGCGGGAAAGGGGATGCGAGTCAGTCCCATGACCGGCGACAAAACCGAAGAGACCAAGACGATGACCAGGGAGCAACTGGAGACGAGATTGAGGAAGAAGAGAAACAGTCTTGTTTATGTATGCTATGCTGGACCTTCAATAAAAGTGCAGTGATGCTTCCGCGGCCATGTCATGTCAAGCACGGCGCGCCCACCTTTAATTTTCCCTCGGTGATTCCAAGAAAAAAGCCTCAGCAGAGAGCGGACAAAAGACAGACTTTGACCCCCCAAGAGGCGTCGTAAAATATCCATTACTACTACTGCTACTGATTCCGCAAATCATAAGTACAAACGACCACCCTCTGTAGGCATAATCGAGCAAAGAAAAATACAAGACGGAGCGGAGCGGAGAGCAACGAGACAACTGAAAACGCAAAAAGGAAACGATTGTAGATGATCGAGTCTGCCAAGGAACGAGGGACTAGCCGCTCCGAATGAATTGATAAGGCGGGAGATCTAGAGCAAGTCCCGGCGTCGCGTCTGGCAACAGTCGGTCGGACATAGCTTCTGGAGGAAGATTAGAAACCGGGAGGCGATGGGCATGGCAAGGACGACGGACCTGTGGTTTAGACCCAGCCATCCTTGCCCACCCCGATGGCGTCGAAATTTTTGCCGCTGCGCGTTCGTCTCTCTTGGAGAACGGGAACCGCATCTAAGTTGATCAGCTTCTCCGACGGCGGCGGAGAGCCCTCGACCCATCCCTTCCAGCCCTTCTTTGCGGCCGCGCGCGGTTTTCTCGGTACGGGTGACCGGTGCTGGTGCTCCTCGTGGGTGCTGCGGAGAAAGTCCTCGTAATCGTCGGGTGTGCGTGGCCGCTTGGAGGACGTGCGGGACGTGCTGGATGAGTTGGATGGACCGGGGTCGAAGCCGGGGTGGAGGGAAGGAGAAGCGGAGAAGTGAAAGGCGGTGGCGTCACCGAGACCGATCGCTGCATGGTGGCAATGTGGATAGACGGGCGCGCGTGCCAGAAGGCCTTTGTGGCGGCCGAGGTCTGTGGCATGGATATCGAGAAAGTATTCGTGACCGGCACCGCGTCCATTCTTTCGCCGACAGGGTTTTCTGCCATCGCAGCGAGCCGTGCCCTCTTCCTCTCGCGTTCCCGCTCCTTCTTCTCCCGCTTACGCTGCCTCCGGATCTCGTCGTCGTCGAGCCGCAGCAGTGGAGTATACGGCCCTACTCCATTCAAAAGACTCGTCAAGACGTCGCGCGACGGGCGCACGTCAAAGTCGCCTGCGAGGACAGTGGTCGCGGTGCGGCGACTGCGCTTGTAGGGTTGCATGGGCAGACTGTGCGGGAAGGTAACCGCCATCGTGGTAGAAAGAAAGCGAGAAAGACCCAAGTGGAGTCGTGTTGTAGACTTTTCGGGCTACAAGCGTCAACAAAAGCTATCAACAATGCACGTGGATCTCCGGTCTTCGATTCAACCTTGCCGCTCAATCGCCTTCTATCCCCAACAGGTCTTCTTATCCTCGATCCTTGTCATTCAGACGTCTATTCCTCCACTTCCCCTGCCAGCTATTGTTCAGCCTTTTTTCCGCTCATCACCGTCTCGAGTCACAGCCCAAACAATGGGGATCACACCCTTGCCTAATTTGATCCCTTCGGCTCACCCGCTCATACAAGCCCCTAGCAGGAGCAAGAGTCAATTCAGTCCTAGCCCAAACCCGGCGTCGAGCGCCTTTACGCCATTCTTGAACAGCTTTTTTCCCACCCATAGCATTCTGATCGGCCAATCACATTTGCCCAACCTAGCTAAATACATCCTACGTTTCCCCGGGAGCCCGAAACTGCGGACCCCGAGCAATAACAATCAGTCAGCCTTCAGGGACAAAAAGAGCACCACCAGAATTTCCCTTGGAATGGCCCTATTAATACCCTTTGGCGCCATTTTTCTGGTGGATAACAATCGGATTCGACGTGACTCGACCCCCAAAACCCTCCAACTGCTGTGGGAATACACGCGCCGTCAATACAAAGGCATTGTTCGATGTTATTGTTTTTTTTCTTGCTGTTGCCCGTTGCCGCGCAGCTGATGCCATCGTCACGGTGGAGATTCATATTATAGGCACACGCCGTGCGTGGGATCCGTGGAATTAAATTGACGGGCGATCTATCGAGACCATTCTGGATCTCAACTCGTCAAAGAGGGTTCCCACTGAGTCCTCCTAGCATACTACTGACCGACCTGTTATTCCAGCCTCTCCGAACTTTGGATCAGCGGCCAGAACAGTGAACACGTGTTCCTTAAATTAAACACCTTCTGTGGACCTTCGATTGGGACCTCGACACAAAGGTGCGCTTAAAGTTTCAGCTGATAATATCCGAGGGCATCGTATGGACCTCACCGCCTGCTTTCTGGCCTTGCCTTGGTATTGCCTACTCCAATCTGTGACCCAATGTGAAGAGGGCTTCTACTTGTCGCTTTGACTCAAAATCTGGACTCCTATTGTACGCAATTGACTCGAAGATGCGGTGACTTCGTTTGCTGTGTGTCCAGCATTCTTCCGGCCGGATCCACACGGTGTCCGTGACTCTGGATTGAGTCTAAAATTTATTTCTCTGGTCAGCGCCTATCCCGCCACCCGGGCGCTTTTTATGTGGCACCCCGGCGCTACATGACCACGGCCTGACGCTCTATGAAATCCCTGGTGCAGATAATATCCCACAATGCGTTTACCCGCAGGCAGACTTGTCGGGGATATTGCCCCACTCGTTTCATTTCCATCTTTGGCCTTCCGGGATTCTCCACGCACCTGAAGCTCAATGTTCGGGTCTTGTTGCTATTGCGACGTCATAAAAAACCATGGCGCATCAAATCTGCCTGACTCTCATTCTCTGGTCTTTGAACGGTCGTGACTATGTACCCACCACCAGCGTCCGACGGAAATAAAATGACACTTCATATGGAAACGTTAGCCTTCCAGACGCAGCCGTAAGTGGCCAAGATTGACAGTGACTGAATCTGACCGAGTAACTCGCACACGGCATGCCAGCATCGCTTTCCGCTTTCCGGGGGCGGCGCCGTCCGCCGCGATAAACAACACGTAGGTGGGTCACGCCGGCGGCCGCACAAGTCTGTCACTGTGGATATAACAGCTCATGACGAGGACTCTGTCTGCCCCAAAGCCGATCAATTTGTCACATCTACTCGGGACACCTAAAATTACCGGAGGTGTTCAACATTCATTTACCTGATCTGACTTGGAGCCTTTCGGGTTTCAAACATACTGTATTGCCCATACATATGCCTGCCCTTGCTCTTGGGTTGTTTAGGCTCTCCTTGGAGGACGGAAATAACATACTGTTTCGGGCCTGTGGCGAAATTAACTGCTACCGAACTTTCATAAATTTGCAGCCACCGCCAGTATCTCAACAAAATTTATCTAGGGCACTAATTCACTGGAAAAGAACTACCTTTTGCTTGCGGCTCTAGTTCTGGTGCTTTCTTGTTCCCCCACCGTCCTAAAACGCGACTCGCTTGGATGGCATCCAAATCTGGAAAACATCTGATTAATGTTGTCTCGGATTTTTTCCCTGGTCAATGAACCTGTAATCAAGGTTAATATGCTAACCGCCCACCTCCCGACGCTCTGAATTGTGCTTTACCGTCTGTTCAAGCCCTAATTCGATAATCGTTCCACTTCTGGCGTGGCGGTAGGCTTTACGCCTCTTTCTCATATCCGCACCTCTTAATAGCTCAGAAATGCGTATTCCACCAGTCGGTTTCACGCTGACTTGTTAAATACATGTTCTTACCTCCATCCATGTCGTCGAATGAAATGCAACATCAACATGCGCGTGACCCAGCCACGGCTCCACATAATAACTATGCGCTCGAAATCAGGGCGGGAAGGCAGTCAGAGGCTTATTAGACTTGGATATATTTTTAATCCGCACGCAACATAACTTCGTTTTTCTGCGTTCTCAGAGTGCGCTACCAGATTGGGTGGTGGCTGTGCTGAGTTGGTGACGTTTGTGACTGCAAACGGACTTTCGCAGTGGGTAAACTCGTTCTGGACTAGCATGCAAGTCGGGAAGACTTATGACCTTAAATACGCCATTTGGCTCTAAATTTACCGGAAATGAACCAATCATTGGATTCGTGAGGTCATATTGGCGGCTGATACCGATACAGGGGCTGAGAAAAAAATCAGGGCAGTAGAGATAGATGGGTACCAGGGTCGATAAAAATGTGTATACATACAGTATAGGTACTACTAGCTGACGGCCATGGTTTCAGGGGAATATCGACTCTGAGGCTGCCCGGGCTTGCCGGCAACTGAAAATGGTCGGCGTCGTGGCATGGCGATCAGTATCAGCTGCCAGCTTGCGGTGTCCCGTCTATCACAGCGCTGACAATCAGCGAGCAGCTGGGAGCGCAGATCCCCTTAATATTCAATGGCATTGGTGGCAGGGAAATGCACACGGAGACGGTCGATAATCGGGAGTAATGATAAAGGGAAGCTGTATTAAAGGGAAGCTGTATTCCTGATCCAAACCAAAGATCAAAGGTTTCTGCGACGACAGGAATGAAAAGCAGTGTGGTCGATAGGGAAGCGCGGCGGGAAGGCAGGTAGGTAGGCAGGGTTCCGCGTTTCCTTGATGGAGGCCATGGTTTCATCAGTGAATTGCGCTATCTCGAGCAAAATTCAGTCGGAAAGTTCAGTCGGAAAGTTGTATGTTGATCGGGTTTCTGTTAGTGCCTGCAGCGAGGATCCATGAATCCTGACACCGTGCTGACAGGGACAGAATGAATGAATCGCGGGTGAATTCATTTTACCGAGGTCGATGACGTTTGATAGTGTATGACGCAGGGGCGGCTGGTTTAGCGTGCTGTTACGTCGGCGCCGAAATAATCCGGCTTTGATTGCAAGCAGTTAAGCCACGCTTAGGGGTACTGGAAGGCATGAAGTTTGGCGCAGAAGAGCCACTTTGAGAAAATGACGAGGCGGCAGAGTACGGCCATCTTGAGTTCTAGCATCAATCTGGCAAATCTGGGTCACCGCGCTTCGCGGCAGACCCTGAAGAAACCGAGAAGTCTGAGTGAATGCAGATGTCATTAGATAACATCTAGATCATCATGTTTCACGATATTTTCTGGCTTTAGAAGCGACGGGCGCAGTTCCGAGTCTTCTGGAAAAGCAAGACTCTCACGACGCAATATTCGGTCAGGCGCAAGCAATGGTTGATCTGGTGGCCAGGATATCGATATAAAAGGTGGCACTAAACACTGGTCGTTGGCCTCAGAAGGGAGAAAGCTTGAGGTTTGGGTTGGAATGTGCAGAATTATAAGTTCAGCACGGAGGGTATTTTGGGTAACTCAAAAGTATTGTTACATTTTTGCCCTGTGATATACGTGTAGATATGGCGAGGTGGCTCGGGAACAGTCTGAGGTTACGGAGTAATCGAGGCGAAATTGCGAGATCAGAGCGATAGCCTGACGAGAATGTGGCGCAGTTCTTTGGTACCAACAAGCTATATTGAAAGAGAAAATTTCCCGATAATCCTTCGGTATAGACAGGCATTTACCTTGAGCCATATAGAAGAATCCGAGGCGGGAGGAAACCGACACTGGCCAACCGAAAATTTTGAGAAGTCGGAGAGTGGTCAGAAGAGCTTGTTTGGTTCCTGAACCATTGGAGTTCAAATCAAGTGAAACATTGCAGGACGAGGACTTGACTAGACAGCTAACTGAGCTAGTACGATTCTGGGTTGTGGTGGTGATGCTGGGGGGTGTTGCAATGTGATCACGTGGGTAAATGTTCAAACTGGAGGACCGGTGCGGGCCGGAGCTTCGAGGACTACACGAGTTTTTCCACGAAAAAAATAATAATACATGTATCCATAAAATGAGTAAGCAGAACGCCTGGATAGCTAATAGTACGAGAAGCGTAGCGAGGCACTTAACTCTTGTCCAACAAATGGGGTTGTATGGCCCACGTTGCATTCCGGTCAATCGGCCCGATGCACGTGAATCCATCGCTTTTGCTTTCTACCACCACACCCAAACCACACCCCACCAGCAGTCGCTCATGCTTACCGTAACTTTCGTAAGTTCGTCCCCCGCCCCGCGACTTCGTAAGGCCTAACGATTGACTTCAGATCAGACATGGGCAATCAGAAGACAATGTTGTACGATTCTTAATGGACCGGAATCAATGTTACATTTAATTCAACCCGTTTAGAAAAATATCTGGGCTGGCTGGAAAGATGCGCCCCTGTCCGAACTCGGTAAATACGCCAAATTTTGGGGTCCTCGCTCCTACTCACATTCATAGGCTTCAAGGCAAGTGATTGCAAGCAACCTTGGTAAGTAAGTTGCGACGACGATCTTCCTCAGCAAGCAGCAGCATTAGGCGACACATTTTTCAAGTTGAACACAAAGTTCGATTTCATTTATGCGTCTGATCTCCTGCGTGCCCACGCCACTGGTCAGGCCGTCCTGAAATCCCATTCTTTGCCCAAGCCACCATTCACTTCCGATAAGCGACTGCGGGAGCAGCACTTTGGAGTCGCGGAAGGCCACCGTTGGGTTCTCGAGACTCCCCCTAACATGACCCTCGAGGAAATGTTTGCACAAGGAATTTTCCCAGTTCTCCGAGGCCGAGATGCGAAGTTTCCGGAAGGAGAGTCTCTCAATGAGCTTGCTCAGCGAGCAGAGAGTGCTATAGCGGACTGTGTGGTCCCACATCTTGCAGCCGCAGCTGAGGGTAGCGTTCACATCGCGATAGCCAGCCACGGGCTTTGCATCAGTGAGCTTGTGGCTGCGCTGCTTCGTCTGGATCCGGAATCTCGACGAGATATTTCGTACGCTGGGCTCTTAAACACTGCATGGACACGCGCCGTTGTGTCTGTAAAGGTATATGGATCGACCTGTTTCTTTCTCTGCTCCGCGATCGCTCATGAATGGCGCATGTAACAGGACGTGTCGCTCACAGGCCCTCAGGTTGGCGATCTCCCCCCGCTGACCGTCCAAATCACGGACGTGAATAACGCTGATCATCTTGTTTTGCTTGAGGTTGCGCACACTATACACCGAGGAAACCTCACTAACTGTTTATGTAGGGAATCGAGGACCCCCCAGCTTTGGATGATGATAAATCCACTGTGCGGGCATTTTTCGCTGGAAAGGCTATGGCCTAAATTCAGCTGGCATTGGGGTGGTAGATATTAGATCCAAGTCAAAGCCTGTCCAATTAGAACTTGATATACAGAGAACATTGTTGAATGCTTTCGGCACTTTTACTCAACATTCATCCCTCATCACCTTTCGCTTCTGGTTATTGTCACTGCCACTCGTCATACGCCCGTTACGGTTCCCGCACCAGGCTTGTTTCTCACGGTTCAACGTTCTAGTCCGGCGTTGGGCCCGCTCACACCTTTGCATCACTACGAGATCCCCGCTTCGCACTTGAAAGGAGTGTGGGTGTGTCATTATTATCAACGTTTAATTCAAAACTGATGCATGTCAACAAAATCCAATGCCCTAGATACGTATACAAATTTTTAATAAGAAGCCAAAAATCAATCGCCACTCATTTAGACCGCTTCACCCTCATCCATAGATTTGAAACTACCATCATAAATTAGAGAAGTCGGCTTTGCGTCGTCAACCTTGCATGAGGCGAAACGTCTGTGAGTATGAGAATCCGATGCGGTAAGCGTGTCGGAGTGAACATTAGAGAGGTGAACACTGCTGAAGTTGCTAGCATCGTTTCTGCTCCCTCCATCGCGAATACGGTGGCGAGAGTTCAAAGTCGCCAGAAGCGCATTGGTGTAAACTAAATTAATCATTAATCCCTCTGGTCAATGGAGTCGGAAAGAAAGACCTACGTCCAGCAAAAAGGACCTCTGGACCTATGTACATCATAGTATCAGGTTTGAGAATAATCTAATGAGATGTTTCCAAGTTTCCTCAAAGGGTTCAATCTAAATTTGTGATCCGC
This sequence comes from Mycena galopus ATCC 62051, assembly GCA_014925785.1. NCBI lineage: Eukaryota > Fungi > Basidiomycota > Agaricomycetes > Agaricales > Mycenaceae > Mycena > Mycena galopus. Next base: position 75,591 of record WIQG01000366.1, on the reverse strand, counting down.
ACCAGAAAAAGTGAGACGATAGCTGTGCCCCTTGAGCGTAATATAAGTTTGTTCTGCAATGAAGCTAGCAATGTGGTCGCGCACGCTGTGAGTAAGCACCGATTGATGGCGTAGACAATCAAGGTATCAACGATGGAGTTTGTCCTTCAAGTTTGTTGTGATGAAAGATCTTGTCCATGAGGTAGTGACTCACTTCCGAAAGGCCGTTCGATGCCCGTGCAGAACAAGGGAGAGAGAGACAGCAATCAGCACATCCGCAACCACTTGGGTAGCCGCCATGGGTAGAAAAGACATTTTCTGCAAGCACATCGTAGCCCATCGGATGAAATGCGGAGAATGGGTAGTCCGCTTACTGTGTATGCAGTCAAATGGACTAGAGTCGGTGTCTGGAATCTGGAATTCCGAGAGTTGAAAATCCCATGTAAGTTTGACGGTAGGACGCTCACACATGTATGGTTGATTCTAATCAAATTGGATCCTATCAGTTCAAGTGGGAAAGCACCGAAGGAGAACTTACCGGTGCCGAAGCCTTAATTTTATGGAATTAATGGACCTCGGCACGACAGAAACTTAATGGGAACTTGCCAACATGTAAAAATATTGCAGCGGCCTTGAAGATAGTCGAATCGTCAAGCGATCAATATTGCCGCTTGAAACTCACGTTAGGGATTGCCAGCCACCATCGTAGTTTCGGGGTGCTGACTAGAAGTGGAACCACATCAGCTCATAGCTTCCTAAACCATAGAGGTACGAGCATTGAAAGATGATGCTCAAGAAATATCTGTAAGGCGGGTCATTGTAATGCTCGGAATATTGTCGACGTGCGCACATCATCACGAGAAAGGCGGTAATTATCTGAGCATTATGTGAGATTGGTCCCGATTCAAATGTTGACCAGCGTACGTGCACAATCATGGAGGTCTTCGTCAAACTTTCTATTCAGTATGAGAGGGTCAATTTACCAGCGTGCGCACCGGTAGCGACCTATCCAAATTGATTTGGAATCCATAATGTATCAAGACGACTCACCAGACATTTTGAGATAGTCCAAAGGGGTTGAACGCATTGAGAATCTAAGAAGAATATTAAACAGGGAGCGTGTCACAGCTGTTTAACTGACGAGATAGTGATATGCCATATGGAAGACTGCGTTGAGTGTGAATCTTCCAGTCCGGTCAAAAAATGGGAGGGTAATCAGTACGCACTGAGGGCAGAGTGTACTGTGTTGAGCACCCTAGACGTTACATTCAGTGGTAGAAAAGCTAGCATGGTTCGGGTGAATGATACCAGAGAGTACACACCTGTTCGTATGTGAGCCTTGGATCCTGGAAAGACAACAAAGATATAGAGATATAGACGAACCAAACATTTACGCCAGGTCTCGTCTTTCGGGTACTCGACGAAATAGAAGTAGGTCTGCGACACTTGTGCTCTGAATTGGAAAATGAAGAACTATGTGTACCCCCACCTGCGACGTGGCGAGTCCGAACAAAGCCATAGCCAGAAAGCCCCCAATTATCGCCGCGCCTAGTAAGAAACATCAAGGACAATTTCAAGATGGTGCATGATAAATTCGCACCGAATGTCTCTTGGAAAGATTGAACTAGTGCATCTGACATCGTATTGGAGACAGGTCTGAGGAAGTGCAGGACGAGGGAACCCGGGAGAGAATGAAATTTCAGTGTCACGAACTAAGTAGCTCCCCGAATACCTATCGGGCCGAGATTTACAAGATTCTTCGCAAGTTCGCCCAGGCACAGGAACGGCAGAGGGTTAGGCACAGTTGTCACGGTGAGCAGTCGAAATGCTCATCGAAGGATGTTCAAATGGCGACGTGTAAGTAGTAGCGAACGTCGAAGCGACGTTCATGCGAGAATTCTAAGTCTTGATAATTGCGCAGCCACGGCTCGACTATCAGGGGTCAAATGCTTCAACTACATCTGAGAGAGAATTCCGACTCGGAGTTTTCTATGAGCAGATTGAAGGGAAGTCGCGAAAAAAAATCGATAAATGCAGCCCAGGACCATCGAACGAACACCTGCACTGGACTGTCGTGCATGCCAGCCGTCAGAAAGCCCGTTATAGCGCATACTACACATGGTATTCGCTCTGAGTGGAAACGTGGAAGATGTCGAGAAGTTGCGGCAGCGCGGCAATCCGACAACACTCCACTGGGACTCTCACGGTCCCTTTGAACAAAAGAACAACATTGCCAAACAACAGTTGAACTTTCCGACAGCCACCATCGATTCTGATCGAAAGCGATGAAGTATTTAATTACGCGCCAATTTACGCACCAATCGACAACACCGCAAGTACGTTGGAGCATGCCAGTTACGGCGACTTGCCCGGGTCAAGGGCCAGCGGACTTTTTTGCGCGAGCTTCAGGCTTGATATTTCAGAGTGTAGGTTCCTGTCAAAGCACCCGTCTGTTGCACACAAAACTGCAATCGGCAGAATAAGAACCATTCATTCAAGTGATTCGGGGTGCTTTTGAGGGAGCGTCGGTTCGCTTCCACAAGAAGTTAATCATATTCCTGTGAAAGCGGGATCAGCTAAGACATGACATTGAAACGAGTCTGTTGTCCTCGTTGAGCCAGCGCTCGTCGTCAGGGAAGAAGGCGTAGTACATGTCCATTACAGATCGTACGCGCAGGGGAATGGCTAGGGTCGCATTAGGTTGGACAGCGCTCCCAGAAGGATTTATACGGGATCAGATTCGTGAATATTTTTTTCGATGGTGGGCCATCATGATGTATTGTGTTTTTCATCCAAGTAGTGGCGCATGAACCTCTGAAACGGTGAACGAAACAATAACAGGTCAAAATTTCGTTTGGCCGTATTCCCCACACTGTGCAACATATCTGGCGGTGTTAGCATGCAGAATTTGCAGACCACTCACTTGGCCTATGCCTAACGAATTTCCGAAGTGTTGATCCTAAAATTCCCCTACGAGGTTTGAACTTTGACAATTGCTTGAGTAGAAATATATATACTCACCTCTGTCCTCGATGTAGAAATGCAGAAAACGAGCAGAAACATGGCCTGCGACGGGAATGGGTTCGATGTCGCCGAATCCGGTGGGGCGGGGAGTTGACATTGGCGCGTCAGGTCATACAGGATCGGATCTGAGGTGTCCATTTGGATCATTCTGAGTAGCCACGCACAGAGATTTCGGTGAGGATTTCAATGAACTCGTACGAGTCCAACGAGAGCAGTGGGTTTCTTCACTGCGCCGGGTCAGGCTTTGCTCAAGTCCAAAGCCTGAGGTCGGACCGTCGGGATTCCTGAACAGATGCCGCGAGACGCCCTAGACGCCCCGTTAGCGCGCAGTTTTGTAACTGAATTGTTTCTTGGGTCTACTCAACTTCTGCTCGTCGGACGTCGCAAAGACTCGAGGTGGCACATGGTCGTTGCAGAAGAAGGGGCGGACTCGGTCACGGTGGCGGTCCAGATCAAATTGATTGTAACTCAATTCGCATCATGATCGCTCCCGCTTTCCAAACTTATAATTATCTCCAGATTCTGCACAAGCTGGGCCTCACCCATGAGTGCAGTCTCCCTAAGGTCCTAAAGCCTGCGCTAGCATAAATAATCAGCACACTCGAGCAACGTGCTGGCGGGAGCCCTGAACCACAAGTTCACGAAACACTCGCGAGAAAGCGGCCAAACATTTGTAGCTCGTTAGGACTCATGGCTTTGAACCTCGCGGCCATCACATCTCTGTATGAAGCACACTGGAAGCAGGGTAACAGACCAGTGATTGCATCCGGTGTATTTCCTAACCATATCTGCTCGCCGTCTACGACATCGACACATTGCTCAGTATGCAATATTGGATATAATCACGGCGGCCTTTTGAGTACTGTACATGTTATTAAATGCATTCTAAGCTGATATATAATCATGTGCTACCTCACCAGTCTCAATGTTTGCGAAGTTATTGCATGAGCGGGAGGGAGCGGGGAGGGGTACGGGGAAGGCGGGAGGAGCCGACAAGACGATGGGAGGGAGTAGTTGATGGTTGGTTGATGGTGTTGTGAGGCGATGGTCCAAACCGGAGTGACAGAGGCTGAATCACGCCAAGCAGTGGACAGCCGCTCATCCTCATCCTCCTCATTGACACTGACAGAAAGTGTATGCCTCGAATTTGGCAGAGAAAGCACCCGATCTGGTCCTTTAGTTTCTGCGCCGTCACCATCCGCCGACCGGCATACGATCTTGTCGACCATCCCGAAAAGTGGGCCTTCTTCGACAAGCCGTGAAATATATTGTTCGAATTCACCCCGAAGCCGCTTCTTCGTGCTGTTCGCCGTTGTCTCATCGTAAGGCCCGTGTGGCCCTCTCGGATCGGGGGCTCCTTCGATTACACGGATGTGGACTGTCAGCGTTCAAAGTCAACAGTCTTTCCACAAAAAAACGGACACAGGACGTACAAATCAAGGTATCCAAGTGAATGTGTTGGCGCAGCGGAAGTCTCCGCAAGAGCAACGGACCGTTGTGTATAAAGTGGTTGAGCACGTCTACCAGATCACCGAGAATCGTCTGGGAGGGACCCCCGGAGCTCCAAAAGCGCGAAGCCATGTTCAAGAGCAAATCAACTTGCAGCGTGCGGACGCTGCTCGGCGGGCATGGGATCCGACGCCAAGTAACCATGTGCGCGAGACTGTACGAGTTCCTGAGGTTGTCCACCTCGAGGTGGTACGCCGTGTTTCCCGACGTCGACGTGTATACATGTCGCAGCTCGTCTGCGATTGTTTTGCAGACGAGTATGAGCGCTAGCCAAGGTATGGCTAGAGGGGGTTCACGTTCAGACCTTTTTTTGGCGAACTTCCGGCGACGCGGCCTGCAGAGTTCGCAGTCGAGCGGCAGAGCGTCGTAGATTTGCAGTCTCAGTTCGCACGGGAGACCAAGTAAATGGCCAGGAGGGTACTGGGGAGATTCGATAGGGTTGAATGAGCGACGAAGCTTGTGCTTGTGGAGGAATGAGAACGGAGTCATGCAAAGCCTTAAAGCAATGCTGGGAGTGGGAGGTCAGAGCAAGAGATTAATGTAAGGCGATGCAGGCACTCGATAGATATCACTTGACATTCGACAGCACTGTTGGTGCAAGTGCATATAGTTGATACACGGTAGACTGATGACCGATATGTCTACCGACACTTGTTCTCGTAGACAGATCATAGATGCACAGAGTTCTCGGCTGATTTTCGAGTGTCTTCCTCTCGTCCTTCCGGCTTGACATACACAGCGGGGAGAACACAGCGCTGGTCGAGTCTCCAGGAGCCAAACTGCCACCACGAAGGAGCCGCGCGTCACCAACCTCACTTTATTGATGCTTTAGCAAAGAATAAACGAAGGTGAAATAAGCCGCGCTGAGGGAAGTGAAACACGACGTGGAACGAGGCTCCCACCACCACATATGGGGAGAATATAACTTCACCACAACCGCTTTTTCCGTTTAAGCTCTGGTCGCAACGACGAAGAGCCTGCAACACCCCATGCAAAACCGTATTGGGTCCGCTGGGTAATGTCAATCGGTTTACGACACACATCCCATTTAATTTCTGCGCCGCCACCGTCCGCAAACCGGCAGACGACCTTGTCGACCGCGCCGAAAAGTAGGCCTTGCTCGACCAGCCGTGAAATATATTGTTCAAATTCGCCACGAATCTGCTTCTTCAAGCTGACCCCGTCGTAACGTTCCAAAACGCCGGGGGCTCCTTCGATTATGCGGAGTTGGACTGGTCATGGCCAAGTCAGCAGTTTCCCCACACAAACGGACACAGCTCGTACAGATTAAGGTATCCAAGTGGATATGTTCGCGCAGCGGGCGCCGTCTTATGAGCAACGGACCGTTGTGGATAAAGTGGTTGAGCACAGAGCACAGGTCGACGTCATCGAGAATTGGCCTGCCGTAGCCTTCGTTCCAACAGCATACACTCACGTGCGAAGCCAGGCTGAAAACCAACTCGGCTTGCAGCGTGTGGACGCTGCTCGGTGGGCATGGGATTTGCCGCCAAGCAACCGCGCTCAAGTCCCCGGATTCCCAATCCATGACGTTGTCCACCTCGAGGTGGCACGTCGTGTTTGCGGAAGCCCGTACGTGGTTTCGCAGCTCGTCCGCGATTGTCTTGCAGACGAGCATGAGGGCCAGCCAGGGAAGAGCTAGAGGGGGTTCGCATGCAGACCGCGTATAACGAGTGGGTCTGCGGACTTGGCAGTCGAGTGGCAGAGCGTCGTAGATTTGCAGTCTCAGTTCGCAAGGGAGACTAAGCAAATAGCTAGGGGGGCACTGCGAGGGGATGATGGAGGAGCTAGCATTGAATGAGCGCCGGAGCTTGTGAAGCCGGAGCTTCTGAAGGAATGAGAACTTGGGAGCCATTGCAAGAACAGCGATGAGCAGCGCGAGTAGGACGTTATAATGCCAGTTCTTGAGAGCCTGGCAATGTAAGCTATGCAGGCGGAAGTTGATAGATAGCACTTGACATTCGACAGCACACTTCAAAATGGCCGTTCAATCAAGACATCTTGCACCGCGACAACCCGTAATCCAGAGAGATCTGAGGCAAGGCTTGACTGTTCGTCCGAAGTGTTATTAGGCAACTGCGAGTGGTACGCGGCGTAGCCTTGAAGCACAGCCACTAGCTCCTCCAACTTAAGCTGAGCCGTCGTGATCTTCAAACTTTTAATGGCCTTCGCGCCTTTTCAAGCACTGGTCCCAATTCGCCATGGACACTAGATAACGTTCTTTTACCAGTTTGTGGTCGCGACAGGTGCCGATGGGGCAGAGAACCCTTGTTGTTCCCTTGACATTCTTAGTATTCTTGACATGAACCACCAATTGAAGGCCGTCGTTGAATGCGCTCCTTGGCAATGTCTCAAATTCTCAAATCTTTTTCGTTTCAAAATTCAATCACCCCTGTTGGCTTGTGGTCAACTTGGCCGCATCGATGTCTGCATGTTTCCACTGCAGAATCATGCCCCCGCCTAAGCTGCTCGCGCCGAGAACCTCCGAAGCCGGTCGCATAGCCGTTAGCGAACTGTACTCGGAATCCTTTTGCATTGTACTCTGACGACTCGTGATTTGCCTGGCTGCACTTGCCAGTTTTCACGTTGCGGATGTCTCTGCGCCACTGCGCGTCTTGGTCACATTCTCGCTCTCCCGGATTTACGGTGTTTCTATCCAATCATGCTCGCTGGCCTCGCTATGGCGTATTCTAGGGCGTTTAACTTGTCACAGATTGTCTCTTTCCTTTTCTTTCTTGACGTTGCGCGTTTTCTTACGACGGTGTTTTTCGTCTTGTATCTTTCCCATCGTTTGCGCTGCGCCTACCCTTGAATCGGATATGGAGGCGCCCTGAAGCTGCGGTACGCGTCCAGTGCACATCTCGCGGACGCACCCCGCACACACCTCGCACACGCCTTGGGGGTTGGCAAGGGCCGACTCTTCATGCATATTGTTTTCCTCTGCTTCTTCAAATGCAGTGTATCGAGTCCTTGTCCGAGACAAATACCGCCGTTGCTGACCCGGTAGCTCACCCCTTCAAACCCTCTTGCCACTTCCGAGCGCGAGAACCAAGTTCGCGCGCACATATATATCTTCGCACATAGTTCTCGACACCCGGTCTTAAAACAGGCCGCCACCCGCCTGTCAGTTTCGTGTACTCCGGGCCCCACGGGGACCACCATTCCCGCAAGCTGGTCGTCCTTTGGAGTGCACCGGTTATTTGTCCGAACCGAATTGATTTTCAATACCGTCTTATGGGCCCGGCGGTGCGAGGTATTGTCTGGTATTGTCAACTAGCGAGGTATACTGACAACCAAGGGAGTCCTTCCAAACTAGTCTCCCAGAGGCAGAGTAGACCAATTCCCTTGAACCTTCGTGCCTCAGCGTATTCCTTGATCTGATAGGGATCTGGAGTTCACGCAGGTTGGGCCCCGATCTGAATATTGTCTCTCAGGGAACTCTCATCAGTCTGTTATATTCAATTTTCGTGCTGACAGTCTCGCTCCATTTTTAGAGCCTCTGGGGTTATGATACTCCGTTCCAAACTCATCCACTCGTATTAAGTATTACACTCTTCCTTGCGAGTCGACCAAAAGTCGACACCCGGACCGAGAGAAAATGGCATGACACTGAAACGTTTGACGCAAAAAAATCTATACGATATACATAGGCTTTTTCATCCATTGATACATCTTCAAAGCGACGTAGAATATGATCCATGGGTCGGGCTTACCGGTATATCAGTACCCAAGGAGAGTATAAAATTGGATTACTCCGCAGTCGGCCTGATATAGGCAAGGTCTCACACGGCCTCATAATTACAGTTCCTGTCTCTGACCGCCATGGCGTGGTGTAAGACCCGCCCGTTCTTCTCCTTGCAAGAGGCTGACCTCCCGCAGACCATGCCCAGTTCACATCTAGGCGGTTTGGACAGTATACCCCCAATCCTGTCGGTCTCGCGGCCTTGCCGACAAACGACTCTCCCAAGAACCCGTCAGCCACTCCAGACTCTCTTTTTGGTCCCAATATCGGCCCAGTGCAGCAGGGCCCCGCATGGACAACCCACACCCAACCCAAGCGGCTGGTAGAACCTGACGAGCTCACAACAGACACTGTTCGGTCGTGGATCGAGAAAAGCAAGATTCCCACCACACCGACAACTACTCTTCAGGCCCTTGTTAATCTGCGCCGGCCCACTTTGCGACTGTCTCCTTTGGCACCTGCTGACGGTGTGAATATGAAGGATGCGCCGCATCTGCTTGAATTTCAATTCGATTGCGCCGCACCCAAGTGTGGTGTGCATGTGCATGTTCTGCTTCCCCCTGCACACCCGGATGCTCCGGCACATGGAGGAGCCCTGCGTGTCTTTGAGACCGTCGTCGAGGGAGGTTTTGCTCGTGCGCTCGGGCCGGCGGACGCCGCCGTTATAGAGCTGGCACGCTTCGAGCGCACTCCTCCTGCTACTGCTGCCGCACCATCTGCGGTAGCAGCGTCCACAACCGCCACTGGCACCCCGGCCGCTCCCGAACGCAAGCGATTCACTCCGTTCCACTTCCGTCGCCGAAACAACGCTTCTGCGAGCGCTGCGACGCCTACGCCTGTGGCCGCCGGTGCAGCACTTGCGGTCGTGGAAGGTGATGTTAAAAAAGAGGAAGGTGGAGACGGGGACGACGATAAGGGCGTGCGCGTGACGATTCGCCTCGTTGCCCTCGATGCCGCTGGTCGGGAGCTCGACTCGCCCAACGAGCAGACAGTGTATCTCGTTGTGGGCCGGCTTGAGGGAGCGCATACTGCGACTCCTCCTGCCGCCGATGCAGCTGCCGAAGACGCGGCAAAGGAGAAGGACGCCGAGGCGGACGCGGACACGGATACTCGTCCGTGGCTTGTCCGTGTTGTCAAGCGCGAGGCCACCATTGGGCCACACACGTTCCAGCTGCATGAAATTTATGGTCTCAGCAGCGCCGCAGGTATGTTCTTTTTATTCGTTTATTTCTTCCATGGCTAACGATTCGCTTTTAGCCCCAGCCCCTACCCCTGCCGCAGCTGCCCCCGCCACATATCCGCCCCAGCGTAAGTCCTTCACTTTGTCTCTTTTCGGCGAAAATTTCTGGCCTATCGGTGGTTTGGTTCCCACACCCACGCTATTTGCACCACTCCCATCTCAATCACATCGCAATCTACTTCGCTTTCGATGTGATTGAGATGAACTGTCAATAATATATTTGTTCTATTGTTTCCCGTCTTCGCATCGCACTGTACTGACCCCCAACTTTTTTCCAGCTCCCGCAGATGATCCGCCGGAGCGTGAGTGTCTGCTGTGTTTGAGCTCACCGAGAGAGGTGGGTTCTTTTCATCTTTTTGTAATACGGGATGCGCACTTAACGCACACACCTAGGTCGTTCTCCTCCCCTGCCGCCACCTGGTCGCATGCCGCCCCTGCGCCGTCAACATGGTCGAGTTTGGCGCGGGCGGCGTGATTGTGGCCGAGACGGCGGAGCCGGAGCCCGCACCCGCTGCTGCTGCTGAAGCCGCTGCTTCCCCTTCTCCCGCGGAGGGCGATGAAGCGACTTCTCCGGTGGAGGGCGCTGACGCGGCAGCTCCGGCCGAAGACGCAACATCCCCCGCCGACGGTGCTACTGCTCCGGTCGACGGAGCGAGTCCTGCCCCGCGGTTGCTCCAGTTGCGACCGCGCCAGCACCGGCCCCAGCCCCGACGACGCGCCGAAAGCGCAAGGCGAAGGGCTGGTTCTGCCCTGTTTGTCGGCAGCGTGAGTGTTCTTTTCCTTGGTTTGCGCGAGACCATATCCCGAGCCTTTCCCACAACACGCTTTTTTTCTACACTATTCCCTTTCGTCCTCGCGTCGTCTTCCCTCTACTCCTCGTTTTCTCAAAAAAATACTAACACCCCTCTTCCTTAGCATACACCTCCCTCCTACGTATCACCACCGCGCCCCCGCCCGCCGATGCCGCGACCACGTCTCCCGCCTCGCCCACCTCACCTGCCACGAATGGGGCTGCGGCCGAAGAAGAGTCAAGTAAGTGTTTTGTTGATTCTTCTTCCACGCGGCGCTCATTGTCTTCTGTCTTGCACAGGTAGCGGCGGTAGCGGGCTGCTAGGCGGGCTGAGCGGGCTCCGACCGTCATTTTTGCGCCACCTTTCGTTGAGGGCGGATCGCCCGGTGGCGCGGGATTTAGAGGCGCAGGTATAGGCGCTTAATCTGATTCTACTCGTGGCGCGGCTCGGTTAGGTGCAAGTGAAGGGTAGGGAGGGAAAGGTAGATGGGAGGATGGGGGGAAGGAAAGATGTACGATACGATACGACGCGGAACGAAACGATACTGATGACGCCGGTAAGTAGCTATGGATGTATCATGTATTCGGATACGGATTTCTCGTTTCTCGTTGCTACCTATGTATGTTTGCTTTTTTTCTGCGATGTGATATTGTTTTGTTCGTCGAGAAACTCATCTGACCGTTCGAATTGGCTGACATTGGACTGACTTGAAATGCTCGGAAAAACCACAATATTTTGAAGCGAAAGAGGGCTCCCGTAGTTAGTTGGATCTGACATTGAGGGTACGGTACCTAATGCTCGTCCTCATCACATATAATACTGGTCCTCGTCACTATATGAATCTGACTCGTTACTATGCGCGTCCGCTGCGTTTAACCTCTCCAAGGTATCTGCCTCCAAGTCGAAATTTAAATAGGGTTGGTCTCGTAGTCACTGGCCTCGGTCTCGGGTTCCTTCCAACAAGGGTAGCCTTGAATCTTCCACGGTGGCTTTCCATTTGTCTGGCTATACGTGACTGGGTGATAGTTCTCGTCGAGCCATTCAACTTGTAAAAAATCCTCGATCCCTACGTCGGTCTCTTTGAACCGGTCGTGCAGTCGACGCTCCATTCTCCTTCGAAGCCCGCGTCGAAAATGAATATCGAAATGGCTAGCGAGGCAAAAATGGAACCCAATTCGCTCGTAATGTAGGAATTTGCGCGCCAAAACTGTCCGTATGGACTCGGACGCGCGCCACGGCAGATTGAGGAGAATGTTTTCGAAGACGTCCTGCTCGGATTGATGATCGTTGTGCAACATGAATCGGAAAATCAACGCGGTGAGGTTGGAGCACAACGTGATCGCATCACTGTGCGGCTGACCCAGATAGTGAAAGTTTCGAGAGCTATGAACACGGGCAGCCTCCTGAACATATCAATGACTGAGGGTCTATCTGTCACGAAGCAAGGTCACAATGGGATATCTAGAAGATTTGAAAGTTTATTACCAGTAAACATTAGGGATATCGGGTCCACCACCAGATTCACGAGAGACGATGGCTGAATCGCATCAGCTTCTCTGTGCCGTGAACAGAAAAAGATTGTTCATGGGAGTAAACTTCCAAAGCGAGCGTCCCAAGTTCTCTGGACTGAGAGTGTTGTATCAAATGGACGAGAGTCTCCGTCCCTGACGCACAGTTTCTGATCGCCAAGTCCTCGAGGGCGATGAGATCGAACGGCGTCTCCCGGACCCGTTCAGGACACTTCTGTGCGACGCTTAGAAGCCGGGGAAGAATGGTGTCGTAGCTCGATATATAATCAGGCTCATTTTCTTCCGCTAGTATTGCCGAGTGGAAGGACAAAATCTTGAAATGTGCGCACGCACTAACGAGATTGGTTAACTGGGCGAAATTGAACCCCATACTACGGAAATGGAGTTTTTCGGTGTTGGGGAACGAGGCCATGTGTGCGAACATCATCGTGATGGCGCAGTCGGTCGAGTTCACATACCACTCGATGGACCAGACGCTGGGCGAGGGGGGGATCACAGGAAGGGCGGCATAGCCCCCTAGTGGAGTGGTGGCTTTTAGCCCACGATGACGGCCCAGCCAACGATTGCCCTGGTCGGGAAATTTGACTTTTTTCACTGCAGTCGCCAACGTCCGTGTCCAGCTAAGTATATCCAGCCACCGGGAAAAGTCTTCCACGCATGCGAAGTGGATGGTGGAAAAGAGGTGCCTTAGGACCGAAGAACGTGTCGCCTGGGACACCAGTGACATGGCACGTAGGGTCGGTGCATCGTCAGCATTGTGCCCAGCTATTTCGTGTGCCATGTCAACGGATGTAGACCCTGGAGGTGGAATCAAAGTAAGATGTGGGGTTTGGGAGGTAGGCGTACAAGGGAAGTGCATCGTAAAAGGTGCCATTACAATAGCAAGGTCGTGGTCAAGTTCGAAGGCACAAAGGACCCAGCGACTTTAACAATATCTCCGTTGAGTCTTTCCTGCTCTGGAAAGTGGCCGCCGAAAAGAACTTGCTCGTATCATCCGAGGTGGCGCTGAGACCTGGGCTGTTGAAGTTATCGAGTGGAGGTTCCCGGCAGCATTTGAAAATTCGTAATGTGTCCATAAAATCCTTCTGCAACTTGAAAGTTGCATCGAGCAGGGCCACGAAAATGCACCAGGGAACTGAGCCAGGAGATCGGTCGCTGCTGTCGTACATAACCAATCGTGGCCAGCCTCCGAGAACCGAGAACCAGGTGACGCGAGTCGAAACGATGACCAAGGGTACATCGAGGAAGAGATAAAAATCTATACATACATCACCATTTCAAATACACAGAACGGCAGGACTCTTGTTAGAAAAATAGTACGAGGTTTTCCGGTTCAACGTGCTCGAAGCGGGGAGAACTGTGTAGCAGATAGCCGACGGGAAGATCCAGCAGTGATCAGCCAAGCTAGCCCGGCTGTAAACCCGAGTCCGTCATTGTTGGAATGAGTATCCCTTTTGCCGTGTTCGAGCGAAAGTATCACCGTCCAGAGAGCACTGATGTTAGAGTTGAAGCGGCAAAAGAGCAAGTGGCTGTGCGCACGGTTTGAAATCGGCCTCCTCCTCGCAATTGCCTCCTCCTTGCAGTTGCCCTCCTCCTTTTCCAAACACAAGCAAGGCTCGAATTTTCTCGACCAAGATATCCCATGGAGGCCATTTTTCGACCAACAATGACAAGGTTTCTCCCCGCAGTCCGCGTCTCCTCAACTTAGAGTCTTGGAATTGGATTTCCGCCGTGCAGCACGCTTTCGTCTGGGTGAATCGAGTGCGTCACAAAAGCGCCGGAGATCCTGTGCTATCTGCCTTAAATAAACGGGCTGGTGCGTGGAATTCCCTTGCAATGTGAATATTAGGCAAGCGAAATGGACCTGTTTCTTCTAGCCCGCGACCTCGGTCAAGAAAAACTCTGCACTCGACCCTGCAGAACACGAGCCGACACAGGCTTTCAAACTTTGACGCCTGTTGAGATCACAAAGCGGTGACGTGCTGTTTACAGCGGACTCGGACCATGTCACCAAAGTTCGCAGCAATCTTTCGCAAAGTTCGCCGCCTGTTTCGGATCCGTGCCACCAGAGTCGAGCCCATGGTCGAACCCGAGCTTTCCACCATTCCCTCTTCATTGCCTCCTTGCCTTTTCCTTGGTCTCCCCTGCGAGCTGAGGTTACAAATCTACGATGCCGTTGTTAGCCTGCCGCTTGGTGACTGCCAAGTCGCCAGACAGTCTCGGAAGCCCATCAAACCACCAGCACGAGCCACTCCCGCTCGTCTACCCATTTCCTGGCTGAGCCTCATGCTCGTCTGCAAGACAATCGCAGACGAGCTGCGGCACCACATTCACACTTCGGAAACACGATATACAAGCTCGAGGTGGACAACCTCGGCAGCCGGTATGGTATCGCCGACAAGGTGACTTGGCACCAGATCCCCTGCCCGCCGAGCGGCGTCCGCACTTTGGAGGCTGAGTTGGTCCTCAACTTGATGACACGCTTGTGGGGATGCGGAGGCCCCAACCCGATTCTCAGCCAACTGTACCAGGTGCTCAACTGCTTCATACACAATGGCCCGTTGCTCGTAAAAGGGAGCCCACTACTTCAACACATTCACCTGGAGACCTTGAGCTGTATGTGCTGTTTCTTGTCTTTTTCCCCCTTTATAGAAAGATCGTTGACTTGGAACATCGTTAACAGTGCGAATTCGTGTCCTCGATGTGGACCCCGATGGTGAAGGGCGCACTGAGCCTTACTCCAAGAAGACGGTAGACTATCTGAAGAAGGACATTCGTCGCGATCTGCAACGATACATTTCGGAGGTCGTCGAGCGGGGTCTGCTTTTCGGCGCGGTCGAAAAGATCGTGATGCGATCTGCGGACGACAGCGAAGGTGACTTGACTGTGGACGACGGCGGTGACAATGCGACTGCGGACGACGCGGACGACGACGATGGTTGCGGCAACGCCACTGGCGTGACTGAGTGGGAAGTGCGTTATCAAAGGATCGGGGACATGACGGAATGGAACGCATACAACTTCCACTGGGGTGTACCAGGCTCCTCGTCGCTACCTAAGCCGGAGCAGAGCGGTGCTCTCGGCGGGAATTAGATTGGGTTTCCACAAATGTGAAACGACATCGTTTTTTCGTCCTTTTTTACTTGTATCCTGTCACTGCAACGTCTCTCATGGCTTTGTCTCCTTTCCAGCCTCTGCCCACATTGAATTCCGAGCCGCTTTCGAAAAATAGGCGAACGCGTGGCCGCCGAATTGAATGGGAAGTGGCTATGCGCGTAACCAGGCCGACCTCCAAACAAATTGAAACAATATTGTCCAAAACCTCTTCTAAATCTCTTCAACTGCTTGTCCAGGACGTCCAGGATTATGTCCTCGAGTCTTTTGCTTGGCCTCCCGACCGAGCTGAGACTGAAAATATACGATGATGTTGTCGACCTGCCGCTCGACTGCAAAGTCGACAGGCGAAAGCCTCGAACGGAAACTGCGCCCCCACCAGACAATACCGGTGTATCCCCCACCAGACAATGTCTGTGCATCCCCTGGCTCGACCTCCTCCTCGTTTGTAAGACAATCGCAAACGAACTGCAACATCATGTCCGCACCTCGGGAAATACGACGTACAAACTTGAGGTGGACAACCCCCGCACGTACTACAATCTCTCGAACACGGCGGTCACTTGGCGGCGAATCCCATGCCCGCCGAGCAGCGTCCGCACGCTAGAGGCGAAATTGGCATTTACCTCGGACCCACGATTTTGGGGTGGTGGCGGCCCCTTGGGGATTCTCAGCGCCCTGTACCAGGTGCTCAATTGCTTCATACATAACGGCCCGGTGCTCTCTAGAGGGAGCCCGCTGTGTGAACACCTCCACTTGAATATGCTGGTGGGTATGTGCATGTGCTATTTACGTCTTTGCTTTTCTTTTATTGACTTTGATCTACGTAGTGCAATTATGCGTGATCAAACCAGACCCTGAGACACAACTAGCCCAGGCGGCGGTATTGCAACGGAAAAAGTGGCTTCGTCGCAACCTGAAACAATATATTTTTCAGGTTGTCCACCGCGGGGTGCTTTTCGGTGCGGTCGACAAGATTGTGTACCAGTCCGAGGACGACAACGGCGATGACGAAGTGACTGAATGGGACGTGTACCAAAAGACGATTGGCGACATGACAGAATGGAACAGATACAATTTGGCGTGGGGTGTTCCGGGCTCCTCGTCGTTGCCCTTGGAGAGTGCTTCACAAGCTGCCTGAAGTAACGCGACACTTCAGCGTCGACGGCCGAATCCCCTAGCGATATAATAAAAAAGGAACATGGAGATACCCACTAGAATCCAGGCCTGGAGTGTCCCTGCGCTTCCAATCTGGCATAAAAACCCTGGGGCTTCCTGCGTATTCATCTCGGGGTTCCGTAGTATCTGGGATTTTCGTCGCGGCTGGCCCGTCCGGTCTAAATTGTTACTATTCCAACATTTGTTGGGGCGGAACCCGAATTATCGAGCGATGTACGAGCTGGTACCGATAAGACCTCTGTCAGGAAAGACTAGAATCCGATCCGTTTGCACCTACATTCGATTTTTTGGTCTTAATCAGTATCACGCTTCGAGTGGCAATGAACACCGATCAGTGGCTGTACTCTACCTTGATTGGGCCGACTCCGAGTCAAATCCACCATGTCACTGTCTTCTGCTAGCTCTTTGCTCAGCCTTCCCGGCGAACTCAGATTACAGATCTACGATGCTGTTGTCGACCTGCCTCTTGACTGCAAGGTCGTAAGGCAGAATCCTCCGAAGCGGCAAGCCGCGCCCATACCAGACATCCAAGTCGATGGTCTGCGTGTCTCTTGGCTGAGCCTTGTGCTCGTGTGCAAGACCATTGCGAACGAGCTGCAGTACCACATATGCGCCTCGGGAAATACGACGTACAAACTCGAGGTGAACAACGCCGAGAGCCAGCGCAGCATTACGGAAATTGTGACTTGGCGGCGGATCCCCTGCCCGCCGAGCAGTGCTCGCAATCTGCAGGCTGACTTGGACCTCGACTTGAAGACGCGCTTTTGGGGCGCTGGGGGTCCGAATCCGATTCTCAGCGAGCTGTATCAGGTGCTCAACTGCTTCATCCACAATGGCCCGGTGTTGGCGAGGAAGACTCCGTTGGGCACACACATCCACTTAGATATGCTTATTGGTATGTCCAATCTTCTATCTGGTTCTGCTTCTTTTTTTCTTGCTACTCACAAGATTATTTATTGACGGGGATGGTTATATAGTGCGAATCCGTGTGGTTGAACCAGACCCCGAAGAACAACGAGCGAAAGGACGCGAGCCTTACCCCCAGTCGACCGTGATTGAATTGAAAAAGTGGCTTTATGAAGACTTGAAACGATACATTTCGCGGGTTGTCGACCGAGGCCTGCTTTTCGGTGCGGTCGACAAGATTGTGTGCCGATTGACAGACGACTACGACACCGAAAAAGTGACTGAATGGGACGTGTGCCAAAAGACGATCGGCGACATGACAGAATGGAACACATATAATTTTGATTGGGGCGTTCCGGGCTCCTCGTCGTTACCTGAGCGGGAGCCAGAGCACCGCGTTGCTCCCACAGAGGATTAAATCTGATGCGAAGGTGGAATCTATGGCCATACACTATCCGTCGTCATCCCTCCTGCTTTGGCTTCCCATCACAGAAACACCGCTTGTTGTTTGTCTACAGTAATATGAAGAATTTCCGAGCTCAGTGCCTCAAGACGCGGCTCCGTCCACAGGTTTATAGCTCTGGCTGCGTAGAATCATCTGCGCGCGCCGCGAATCTGTGGGTTTCCTTGCGGCGTCGAAAATGGCACCAATTATTCTCGCTCGGCGAGGCCGCAAATATGTTGGAATCACATTCGTTTCCGTGGTAGTGGATTGCGAACGCGCAGCAACATGACAACGCATAGTTATTCTATGGCTAGATAATCATCAGCACAGCACCAGGCTCGGCTCTACAGCTTTGCGTTCTCGCTCCCAACCCTTACCAAGTTCTCGATCCTTCGCAACCTTGGCCGCTTATTCCGTGCCATTGAGTTTCACCCTTCCGCCATGTCGTCCCAGTCGACTCCGAGCCTTCTTCTCGACCTCGCGGCGGAATTAAGACTACAAATCTACGATGCGGTTCTCGACCTGCCACTTGACTGCAAGGTCGCCAGGTGGAAGCCCAGCAAACAACCAGCACAAACCGTACCCGCTCGCCTGCCCATTCCCTGGCTGAGCCTCATGCTCGTCTGCAAGGAAATAGCAAATGAGCTGGAGCACCATATCCACGCTTCAGGAAACACGACGTACGAACTCGAAGTGGATAACCTCCAGAGCCGGCGCAGCATTGCGGGCAAAGTCACTTGGCGGCAGATTCCCTGCCCACCCAGTAGCGCCCGCACGCTCCAGGCTGCAGTGACGTTCACCTCGAATACACGATTCTGGGGTGACGGCGGCCCCATGCCGATCCTCAGCGAGCTATATCAGGTGCTCAACTGCTTCATACATAATGGCCCGATGCTGTCCAGAAGGAGCCCGTTGGACAAACACATCCATTTAGATGCCTTGATTCGTACGTGCAGTTTGTGTGTCTTGCTTGTTCATATCACTGACTTTGGCTAGTGCAAATTTGCGTGATGGAACCAGACCCTGATCAACGAGGGAGAGGGCGCAACCACGCTCAGGCGATGATGTTGGAACGGAAAAAGCAACTTCGCCGCGACCTGGGACAGTACATTTCGGAAATTGTCGATCGCGGTGTGCTTTTTGGTGCGGTCGACAAGATTGTGTGCCTGTCTGCGGACGACGACGGCGATGAGAAAGCGATTGAATGGGACGTGTGTTGGAAGACGATTGGCGACATGACAGAATGGAACAGATACAATTTCTTCTGGGGTGTCTCAGGCTCTTCGTCGTTGGAGGCTAGCTCGTGAAGCCATCCAAGAGTGGGACTTGACGAGTCTCGTGTTCCATATATTTTCCATAGATTTGGTGTCATAGGCGTATTAATATATTATTGAGACTTTGGCACAGCCACCAACCGTTTCTGCTCTGCTCCAATGTCACCTTGAACTTTGAAGTCAGTCTTCGCAGACAATTGACACAAGCCGTGGACTTACCTCTGCCAAAATCTATAGTATGCCTTCACTATCTTGTCCGAAACCAGGTCAGGTCAATTGCTTGCACCAAGGACCAACACGAGCCTTTCGACGGCAATGACACCAGTGACCAGCACGATAGCTATCCACGATAACCCGCAATTTTACAGTGATTCTGTTTGATAGCAGTGCAGACTAGTGCAGATTATCTTCCTTTCGGTCAACGGAGCACCTCCGAAAGCCTCCGATTTAACAAAGTCGTAAAATACCGATTCTCTTCAGAACAAACGTGGAGCCGCCAAGGAAAAACGACCGGCGCTTGCAAGCCTGAACCCCAATTCTGGGTATATTTGTCCGTTCTATTCGGTTTTTGAGACTGGCTGGGAGAACACGACTCGCACGGACGGAAATTACTCCCGAGATGGTGGAGCCTTTCCTCATTTGGTCTCGTAACTGTCTAAATGGATGTTAACATCCCCGCCGGATCAAGCGCAATGATATAAAACCCTTAAAAACATGTCTGTCGTAAACTCGGCCGTCTAACTTCAATGACCCCAGACGAGATCGACATGCTACAGTCCATTGGGCTCGACCTAATACGCAGTTTCATCGCCATTACGAACGAGACGATTCTACTCAGTGAGCTCCCTAGTTTTGTGCAGAGTAGTTCAAGTAAAATCCCCGATTTTAGCGATTTATGGTGTCCTGGTGTTCAAAGCTACACTTGTTCTGATGTACGATTTCTCGATTCACTGGTTACGGGCTAATAACTTGTGGTGGTGGGTAGCAAGCGGTCCTCGCTAGTGACCTTAATCGCCATCCTCGTCATGTTTGCTATCTCCATTGTCCTATGGGCCCTCGACCTGGCAGACTTCATTGGGGAGGTGAAATTCTCGTTCCTCTCGAATCCCGAGCTCCCCATCAGTAATCGATTCGCCAACGCGGGATTGTTTATCTTCCCGAACATAGCGGCAATCGACGCGTTATATTCCTATATGGTTAGCTTTCATTACAGACGGAGTCCTTCGTGCGAATCTCAATTCATTTGCAGGCCCTCATCGGGGACAGCATCATCATCTGGCGCGTCTGGAACCTTAAATCCTACTATCGACCCTGGGTGATCTTCTTTCCAATTTCCCTTCTCTTCGGTTCTCTAGGTGCACCTAGTCTCCACACCCTTTTATTATTTTCTCAACCAATAGTGGATTCAAGTCGCGACGTTGATGCTGACATATTGCGTCGCTGCGCTCGGGTCTGACATCCTCGTCGGGACGTTCCAGAAGCCCGCATTTTGCCGGAACGTTCAGACCGCGACATATGCCATGGCTCTTGCTACTACTGCGACGGCGACCATCCTCATCGGCATCACGACATGGAATTTCCGCATGGCTATCAAACCCTTACTGAGCGGTAATGAAGTGAAGATCGGAGGAACAAGACGACGATCGCCAGTTGAAAATGTATTATTGCTATTGGTGGAGTCGGGCATAGTGTACTTCCTCTTTTTCGTACGGCAGCTTCTTTTTATCATTATTCCTTGCTAATACATGGGTGCTTTCATTTAGGCGATCCAGGTTGTTGGTGTTATACCCAGGGTTCACAATTGGGTTCTGACGAAACCTGGTGTTTCATTCGCTTACACCATGTTCTCCTACTGCTCCAGCGTCATTGTGGTTCGTGTCATTAATTCCCTGCGTCAAGGATGTTCAGCTAATTTGAGAAACCAGGGCATCTATCCGACTGTTATCGTCATTCTTGCACACCTCCAAACTAGTGTACTCGACGACGCCGCCCTATCCAGGGTCACTTCCACATTGCGGATGGCGCAGCCCCATACGAGCGGATCGTCGGGTACATGGCCAACCTTCCAAGACAATACCAAGCCCGAGAACGAGATTGAGCTCAGTGCTGGCGTGTATTCCTCCGAACTCGAACGTTCTCAAACTGTAAAGCCCGTCCGAGTCCTTAGTGTTCTTGAAGCGTAATCGGCCATCTAGGCCATTCTAATTTTGTACAACATACCATACAAAGCATATAATATCCTAATGCCTTCCTACGTGTCTAAAAGTAAAAGTATAAGGCCTGCATGTTTATGCTCTGGCGGGCTTTCCTCCGAATATTGAACCTGGGCCAAAATCTGGCTGGCCGCCCAAACTTCCAAAGACATCGCCGACGTAGTTGTCGGCAGGGACGCCCTGGGCATATTTGGTATCCCACTCATTCACGATCCCCTGTATCACTTCTACACCGGCGAGGTGCAAGTTCAGCACCGAGGGATTGAAGCCTGGTGCATCGCCGAGCAGATTTGTTGAAGTGTCCTGGCCGGGGTAGGGCCGGTCAAAGTCAGACGCAGAGCGCATGACAATGACGCGGTTAAAGTCGACGAAGTGGAACATTGCACCACGCATCAGGACCTGAAGTGTAGCATTATCCTCCTAATGCATCGTGAGTTGGATGGGGGGAAATTGAAGGGAAAACTCGCACCTGCTGCGTGGTGCAGTATGATCCAGCGCCATTTGTCCAGACCGCGGTCGTATTCTCGAAGGACTCGCCGAGAAGATTGCCGCTCCAGTAAACATCCGCCGTCGCGGTGTCGCAGAGAACGACGGTGGGGGCTGAAGCGCCTCGGGTGAACGCTGATGTGCCATAGTTGGCTCGTGCGGCCTGTGCCTCGGTGGTGTCATTAAGCGTAGCCGTTTTCGCGTAGCCAAACGCAAGCTGACGGAGATTTTCATTGACTTCGAATACTTCTGTTCCGTCCCACCACCCGGGCAACTGTCCTGGGGCAGTGGAACCTTGTGGGAAATACCCAGTCGGAAATTGTGCCGGGATTTCACGCGCGTCGATTTCATATTGAAGCCCAACTTGTACGGCGTAGCGCGCAAACGTTACGGAGCCGATGGTTGCCTTGAGGGTTGCGTCAAACGGTGAAATCAGGCAGAAGGAGAGTATTCTCACCAGTTTGGGATTCACGCCTGCAATACCAGCGACAAGGAAATATGTGGATGTGAGGTTGAAGCTTCGCGAAAATATGAGCGCTGACATGGTCGACGCTGCATTGATTTCGGCCTGTCCAGTCGTCAGAAGACATACGACGCCATCGGCGGTGCAATGGGCGTCTGGGTAAAGCGGTGAAAACCCTGGCACAGTAATGTTTTGTGCAAGCACGTCGAATTCGGGGATGCCGAACCATACATCGGCTTCGGGATCGAACTACATGTAGAGGCACAGTGAGTCTCACAAAATGGCCGAGGAGAAATTTGCGAACCATAGTGAGAATGAACACTTTTGGTGAAATTATGGCCATAGTGTGGCTCACGCCAAAGAGCAGGCATGAGAGAAGCGATAGAAGTTGCCTGCGAGTCATAGACATCTGAATCGGAGTCGATGTAGGAGCAGACGACGGTGGCCCCCAAAGCTGTCAGACCTGGTGTAAATATATAACTCAGCGGGTATCGCAATGATACGCACCTGAAAAATCCGGACCTCCGCACCAGAGTGGAGGTACGGGTCCTTTATGTAGGTAAACCCATTAGCAAGACTGCGTTATGCCAAGTTATCCGAGCCTTCTGGATCAGCTTCATCTGCCTATCTCGCCTCGTCTGATTGTTGGATAATCGTCAACGCAACATACAAGCAGTTGCTGAGCCACGGTCGTCGACGGTCAGCTTCCAGCACATTGTTTCAAAATGAGAACAATGTGGGTGACCCGAAAGAGTAAAGATTGACGAGGATGACTTGGAAGGGTGCCAGACTTGCCAGTGCACGTTCAAGTCGAGAAGGGAAGCGCTGGCGTTGGCGGCTTGTAACCGGCAGATGCGTTACGTGAGACCGGTACGCGCTGCGGGATGGGCACGCGTTACAACCTGAAGGGCCTGAACAGCTGTGTTAAGCGAGAACCGTCGAAGTGATTCGCAGGGCTGACCTGGATCACCTGAAATGAGACCAAGAAAAGCGGCCGACAACTTGTAGTGCGGGATATGGAAGGCATTGCATGGAAAGAAAGCCGAGTTGTGGGTCCCGCTGAGAGGTACATAACACTGAAGAAGTGGTTGTCCGGTGGCAAATCAACAACAAATCAAGGCGGCTGCAGATCAAGCATTGTTCGGCGTTATAATTGATCGACGTCGACTGACAATCAAAGACTTCAATCAAAGATTGATAGGATTACTCCGAAATCCATCCAAGAATAGCTGATGCCCGAGAGTGAAATATGTCGGAAGCTTTAAGCACATCTTAAGCAGGCAAGGCAGGTACAAAAAAATTACATAAACCGCCCACTCCTATGTCTGCGCAGTGGGTGTTCGCTCATTTTGGAGATTTTCGTCATCAGACTTATCCAAAACGCATGTTTTCGGCTGTGCTGCGAGGTACCAGTAGCCTTCGAGTCCTCACCAATACTGTAGGCCCTAAGTCATCCCCATCATCTGAAGTTAAAAATTAAATAAACCGTTTATAAACGAAAGTACTCGGCAAACGAGGCCCTGAGATCGGCCTTGATATTCAGAAACCGACGCGAGCGAGACTAGACCGCAAACTCAGGATATCGGTTCTGGCATGGTATTTTGAGGTCCCAAGGAATTGTACCATTTATTACTTTCAGACTAGCGCTTCAAGTCTATTACTGGCCGACAAGAACCACAATAATGAGCTCGAGATCGCGGGAAAGGCAGAGAAATCAACAGAACATAGGATAAATTTATTTATACACTCGATATCATTCTTCTCTAGGGCTTTGCTCGCTGACCTGGTACCTGATCCTGTCAAGATCCTGCTGCAGAAAGTTGAATTTTCGACGTGAAGGATGAAGTTTGGTCATGAGACTAACCTAATCCTGCTTTGCCGATGGTCCAAAGTAGTTGGGCAATATATATGCCAGCTGCTGGGCTGCAGAGGGATCATCCTTCTCCACAGTCGACCGGCGCATCATGGAGAACTTCATGGAGCCTTCCTCCTCAGTGAGGATCGACATAAGGCCCGCGCCTGTTCGAAAATTCAATCAAGGTGCGAGCGAGAAAAGCGGTTGAGCTGACCAGCTACACCCTTGGCAAGTTCTTCCAAGACATGAGCAGCGACGTATCTACTAGTGGAGGCGTTCGCCTGAAGCGTTTTGAAGACATCGGCGGCAGTGACGCCCGCTTCATGGGGCCTCCAAGAATCGTAGTCCGTGGCGGTCGCAATCAAGGCATAGCTGGAATCAATCCGGGTAAGAAAGCAAACCAAGTGAAACGTTGGTTGATTCACCCCAGTTCGGCTTCCCGTGCTAGCTTAGCCTCGGGGAGAACGCTCATATTGATCAAATCACCGCCCCATTGGCGGTACATCAGGCTCTCCGCACGCGTCGAAAACTACCGGCCGTGAGGGAATATTACCCTGATTGCCATTGATAAATACCTGCGGTCCTTCCATACAAACAATGGTTTTGTCGGTGTGCAACTTGACGTTCCGACCCTCCTTCTCTAACGCCTCAGCGACCTTGGCCTCAAGCCACGCGCCGAGTTGCTTAGAGAAAGGATCAGCGAACGAAGCGTGAGCGACGATGTTGCCAGTGAAGAAACTCGAGACGCGAATGCCCTTGGTCCTATCGATTATCTGGGACGGGAGGCAAAAGTCGCCCGGGGGGATTTCCTCGCGCAGAGACCCAACAGCAGAAAACGCGAGGATAGCGCGCACGCCCAGTGACTTGAGCGCAGCGATGTTCGCGCGTCCGTTGACCGCTGAGGGTGAGATGGTGTGCCCCGTTCCATGACGCGCGAGAAACGCGATGAGAGTGCCCGAGGGAAGACGGGAGATTGTGATAGGGGAAGAGGCAAAGCCCCAGGGCTATTCGAGTGGTATGCAAGATTAATTAGATTATGGGAACGCGCTGGTCATTGAGCGCGACAGACCGTCTCTGGGTTGACAGTCTCGCTTTAGTAGAGTGAGAACGGCCATGCATATGGAGAAATGGCGTCGGCACACACACAAATGTAAGATTATCCAGGTGATACAGTCCGCTCCCGCCTATCACGCCCACAAGTACTAGGAGGAAAATTCAAAGTCAGTGAATGCTGTGAACAAGAAAGTATTTACCCTTGGATTCACTCATCGCGGTTCTGGATAAGCGCACAGCCTGGAAATTTTTAAGCATTCGGCGAATCGGGCGAATCGATCCGAAGTCAAAGCGGGATCTTGGATGCCATTTATGGGCTGCGGTGCGATTAGATAGATTACATGTGTAGATGATACAGGAATATAAAATAAAAGCCTCAGCCAGAGCACATGAGACAGTCCTCCTTGTTCTCAAGCGCGCAGTACATTTTGGCTTCCTCATTTTTACGATCCTCTAGTTGTTTGAGGGCAGCGGCAAAATCAGGATCCTCAGCAGCCATCTGCTTGAGCATCACATCCGCCGCCGCCTCTTCATCAGTGGGCGTAGGTGTGGCTGAGGGCAAAGGCGCGGGAGTCGCAGGCTCCTCCACAACTACTGCAGGCTCGCTGGCACGCCCCCGAGCAGGTGTCGAGGGTAATTGGCCCGCAGAAGATGAGGACGCCGAAAGGGGAGGTGAGGGGAGCATCGCAGGAGGGACGGCTGTGGTGGCCGTGGCCGCAGCGGCAGCTTCGTTAACGAGGGCAGCCTTTGTAGTCTTGGCATTCGCATTCTGCACCTTCGCATCATTCAAAATGCTCTGGTCAACCGTAAATTGAATCGCCTGCGCCGCAGGCTTCGTGCGGAGGTAGTACATGCCCGTCTTCAGGCCGCGCTTCCACCCGTAAAAGTGCATGCTCGTCAGCTGCCCCAGCGTCGGCGCCGACAGATGCACGTTGAGACTCTGGCTTTGGCAGACGAACGCCCCGCGGTCCGCCGCCAGCTCCAGGATCTTTTTCTGGCTGATCTCCCACACAGTCTTGTAGATGGCCTTCACGTCGTCGGGGATGTTCGGAATGTTCTGCACCGACCCGTTGTGTGCGATGATCGTGTTCTTCATGTGGTCGTTCCACAAGCCGAGATCAACCAGCTCGCGCAGGAGCCACGGGCACACGACCTGGAACTCCCCGGAGAGGACGCGGCGCGTGTAGATGTTGCTCGTGTACGGCTCGAAGCACTCATTGTTGCCCAGGATCTGGCTCGTCGACGCGGTCGGCATCGGCGCAGTCAGCAGCGAGTTCCGCAGGCCCGTCGACGCGATTTTGGCCTTCAGCGTGTCCCAGTCCCAGAGCGGGCTCGGCGTGACACCCCACATGTCGTACTGAAGTTCCCCGAGCGATGCCGGGCTCCCTTGGTATGATTCGTAGGGCCCATCCTTCTCCGCCATCTCCGCACTAGCCTCGAGCGCGCCATGGTAAATGGTCTCAAAGATCTGCTGATTGAGCTCCTTGGCAGCGGACGAGTCGAACGGAATGCGCAAACACTGGAACGCATCTGCGAGGCCCTGCACACCAACACCAATGGGGCGGTGGCGCATATTCGAGCGCCTTGCCTCAGGAACCGGATAGTAGTTGACGTCGATGGTGCGGTTCAGATTGAACGCGACCACTTTAGTGATATCGTGCAGCTTCTGGAAGTCGTACTTCCCATTCGATATGCAGCTGGGAAGGGATATCGAGGCGAGGTTGCAGACGGCGGTCTCGTCCGGCGACGAGTACTCGATAATCTCGGTGCAGAGGTTGGAAGACTTGATGGTCCCGAGGTTCTTTTGGTTGGACTTCGCTGAAGGACGGTGAGCGACGAGAAGCGAAATAAAGGAGCACCACATACAATTCGCAGCGTCCTTGTAGAGCATGTAGGGAGTGCCAGTCTCGATCTGTGCCTCGAGTATCGCGTACCAAAGTTTCTGAGCAGGGAGGGTCTTCCTTGCGCGGCCTTCCTTTTCATATTTCTCGTAGAGGGCTTCAAACTCCTGGCTGTGCACCTCGTGCAAACCGGGTGCCTCATTGGGACAGAAAAGAGACCAATCCTCGTTCGCCTCCACGCGCTTCATGCTGCACAGTACCATTAAACACGATATCGAGACCACTAATGCAACAATGTACTCACAAGAGATCAGGAATCCAGAGCGCCAAGAACAAATCGCGCGCACGCATCTGCTCCTTGCCGTGGTTCTTGCGCAGGTCGATGAATTCAAAGATGTCAGCGTGCCAGGGCTCGAGGTAGATCGCAAATGCCCCAGGTCGCTTGTTCCCGCCCTGGTCAACGTACCGCGCAGTGGCATCGTAAACTCGAAGCATGGGCACGATTCCGTTAGAATAACCATTCGTGCCAGCGATGTATGAGCTGTAGATTGCGATGAGTTGGAGAAATACAAGACAGACAAGAAAGAGGTATACCCGGTGGCGCGAATGTTATGCATGTTCACACCGATGCCGCCCGCGCTCTTGCTGATCATCGCGCAGTCCTTCAGGGTATCGTAGATGCCCTCGATGGAGTCCTCCTTCATGCAGACAAGGAAACACGAGCTCAGCTGCGGGTTCGGTGTCCCGGCGTTGAAGAGAGTGGGAGTCGCATGAGTGAAATATCTCTCGGACATCAAGTTGTATGTCTCGATGACGTGGTCGAGATCGGAGCCGTGAATACCGACGGCCACTCGCATTATAAGGTGCTGAGGCCGCTCGACGATGCGGCCTTCGATACGGAGAAGATATGATCGTTCTAGGGTTTTGAAACCGAAGCTAGCAAATGAATGAGACAAAAAGGGACATCTGCTCGACCAATGAAACGCACTAGTTATAGTTGAAGTCGCGGTTGTAGATAATTGCGGCATCCAGAGTCTCCGCATTCTTAGAAACGACGTCGTATGTTTCTTGGGAAATGAGGGCGGCACGTTTGCCGGTTTTGGGGTTGACTGAACGTCGCCGTAAGAAATGGGACAAAAGAAAGGGGCTTCGCTCACTGAAGTTGAACAAATCCGAGATAACCTGGGAGAAGCTCTTCTTGGTTTCTTTATGCAAGTTGGAAATGGCGATGCGAGCAGCCAAGATGGCATAATCAGGATGTTTTGTTGTCAGATACGCAGCAGTCTCTGCGGCGAGATTCTATGGCAGGGTTAATATCAGCGCCGTGGTCACCCAAGCCAACACACATCGAGTTCCATCGTCGTGATGCCATTATAAACACCGGCGACGACTTTTTGAGTCACGCTGGGGAATACGATTAGCGCGTCGAGCGCATGAAAAGACTTTTCTCACTCTTGAGGGATCACGTAGTTTTGGTCGAGCCCATAGATGAGCTTGTCGATCCTGCTGGTGATCTAGAGAGTTGTGAATGGTGAGACTAAGTGGACGCGTCAAAGCAGAGCAAAAGCACACCTTGTCAAATAGAATCTTTTCCTTCCGCCTAGAAGACACAAGAGATGGTGAGCGCCGCGAAAATGGCACGCGTTCGGACGCGTCGAGCTCGATACATACCCGTCTGCAGGAGTAGAGTCAATGAACTAACCACGATACAAAGCAGAACGCGTTTAACCTCGTTTAAACACGAATGCCATCGATGCTACAGAAATTGGTGGTACAGGGATCGTGGTCGTGTGCAAGATGAAAACGTTGCTTGGTCGAGTTGACGCGCCGGCTTACCGGCTTTATACTAACCCCAAAAGTCGAAAACATCCCAAAAACTCGAAAATAATTATCAGAGGGTATTCGAGTACAAGGTATAGTAGGCAACATTAAGGTACAGATTATTGAAATAATACACTGCTGGGTTTCCCTCAATCGACCTCCATGCAGGTGTGGTCGATGAACATCGTAAACATGTCGTCGGCAGCCTTGACACAGGATTGGTCCTCATTCCCGCCCGAGTGCACTTGACCGTGCACCCAGTAAGGGGCGACTGGCATGTCGAGATCGATAGGACTGTAATCCGAGTCGAAGGTTTCCCAAGAGGGCATCTCGCCGTCGTCGCTACCCTTCCCGCATCGCCCTCGCCCTCCCTCGATTGTGGTGGCGGACGAACGCGACAGAAACACCATGGGGCAATCCTGGGAACTGGCATCTCTTGCCACATGGCAGTCCCGGGATAACAAACTCTCGTCAGAGTGCCTGATGCGTGGAAGGGAGAAAACCGGAGTGGGAGTCGGACGTGGCCCCTGCGCGACTCGTACGACCCTGCCTTCCGGCGTTCGCAACGTCTCGTCTTTCAAGAATGCACCCCACCCAAAGCTCGACACCAGTCGCGTCTTGCGACATTTCCCCATCGCATTCCTTTCCGACGACGCCGGTACACGGTATGGCTTGGGTCGCTCTGCCTGCAGATAGCGAGTTCGGAGGCATGCGATGTTGTCGGATTCGAGGGGAAATTGTGAGGGGAGCTTGGCCATGAGAGCCGCGCAAGCATCAGCAGACTCTCTGGATCGAGGGCAAGGCATTGCAAAGAGTTCAAGAGAGTGGATGCTGGGTAGAGTTTAGGAATGTGGCTGTCAAAAGAGGGGACGGTTTATGAGGGGGCCCGTCAAGGGAATGCCAACCAGAGTGCGAGCTTGGAGCATTATAAGCCTCGACGGAGGCCTTTGTTACATGACAAGTCGCTTTGAAGCTCTTTGTACGGCCAATCACAAACTGTTTTAGTAAAGAAGGGCAATCGCTTGATGAGATGCATGTCTCCAAAGCACAAAAGAGCTTGGACCTCCTTTGGACTAAAAAAAGCGGGTCTGCCGCCGAGCCTGTCGTCCAATTCGGTCGAGCGCTGGTAGGCAGCATTGGACTGGGCAACAAGAAGCAGATGAAAGGAGGAGAGAGAGCTGGAGAGAGGCGTTCAGAGGCGACGAATAGAGAACAAAGAGTGGTGCATCGTGCATCGGCATTGACCGGCCCGGTCGAGAAAACAAAGCTGCGTCCGCGATTTGTTCGGCTACATGCCTCGAGGCTGCTCTAGTGAATGTGCTTCGATTGAGATTGTCCAGCGACAGATCGACCCAGATTGAAGATCAACAAGCTGCGCATAACCTGTCAAGAAAATACAAAACTTGCAAAGCTAGGGTTCATACGCGAATTTCGCTTCTGCCTGCAAGGCGGGCGCACCCTTTAAATTGTTTCCCATCAAGTCAATTTTCAGTGGTCGTCTCAGCAAGTACGACGATTTCCGGCCGGCCGGCCCTTCCACCAGGCAATGGCTTAATTGCGCGCGCAAGCAACGCCCGCTTGGGAAGAGGAGCAATTTTTCGTCCACCAGATTCATCGGATTCAAGTGACGAAGACTCGTCTTCAGACGAAGAAGATGAGTCTGTGTCTAAGGGCCGCATGAGATTTAGTGTGAACAGCAAGACGACAACCGTACCGGTTGAGCTTTCGTCTGAATCCTCCATAGCATCTTCATCTACAGAGCTCTCGTCTTCTGATTCAGACTGAGAACCTTCCCGACCCGACCGGTCCTCGAAGACACCCAGTCCCAAACTCTGAGCTTAAGGTGAGGCTGAACGCAAGGAAAGAGAGTCTCGACGGACCATCTGGATGATCTTCTCGTCTCCATCTACGTTTTCTATGTCCAAGCTGTGCGGGTCTTTCTCTGCGAGCGCCGCATTCGACGCCTGTATCTGAGGCAAGAATGCCTGGACGCGTGCAAGGACTGCAGCGCGTGAGAACAGCGAAAACCGGAGAGACTTGCACGCGCAACGTACGATCGCTAGAAGATGCTCCATTCACAGGCCCCGGTTCCGACGAGCTAGAAGTATTCAGAATGTTTTCCATGTCGCGCCCAGTAGCAGGGGAGACCGTGTTGAGTTTTTCAAGGACGCGTTCTGGGGGTTGTAATTAGCCAAATGAAATGCGTTCTTCTGTGCAGAGCCTGACGGATTCTTTCGAGCCGCGCATCGTCGTCTTCGACCTCAATGGTTTCTCGTTGCTTTCCCTTTTCTTGGTTGAGAGACATGACGGAGCGGTGAGTTGTGAGTGAGGAAAGACGTCCACTGGTTCCGAAAAAGGAAATTTGCGTCTTTGATCGGATTCTTCGGACTCAAGACAGCTCAGACAGTTGAAGTTTAATTAAATAAAATCTTTGTTGCTCAAGAATACATGGCCGCGTAGGAAAGGATGGAATCCATATTTACAGGACAGAATCCATATTTACTTGTGAAAACCAAAAAGAAATGACAAGCTTTACACAATTGCAAGGGGGATGCCTGGATCACAAGCGAGTCAATATGTTGCACGCAGTCCGATATCCAAGTAATATCTCACCCTGGTCGGGCACCGGAGGATTTGCGCCAGAACCCATCATTACATGCGCTGCAGTACTGGTGGTTTCGCCAACAGTCACGAAAATCCAACCTGAAGGAATTTGATCAGGTTGGGATACAATCTGAGTAATTTGAGTTTACCAGGGCCGGGAGGAAAGATGCGATTGTTCGGGGGGCTCGTAATCGTGAGCGACCGTTTGTTCGGAGACAGAACAAAGTCCATGAACACCAAGCGGCTGGACGAGTGGAATGCGTGGCTTGAGAAGCCGAAATCCATGAGAGCAACTGGAATGGTTGTTGAGAATTGAGTTGAGAAAACGAGACTCGGGAATAGCACCTTGGATCGACGAGGTGGATACGCCAGCCGGGATGTCGATTCCGATGGTGAACTTGAGGTCAATAAATGGGAGTTCAGTCAGCGAACTTTACCCTCTCACCCTTGAGTTGAAGTTGATCTGAGAAGGCACATCGGTGAGGGTGGGGCGCGCCATCGACATGAATGGTGGATCCAAAGTCTGCACGCGGAATTCGCTGATAGGGTATGAACACAAGAAAATGGCGTTCGACGCTGAAAAGAGAAAACGTACGAAGAGAACCCTGGCTGACCAGGTGGCACAATGGTGACATTTCCGTTAGGGTTATTTCCCGCAAGCAGAAGGTTGCTGGACGGAAAGTCAGTTAAAAAAAAGAGAGATAGCGCCTGGCGTACCCCTGCGGCCTGGATATAGACTATCAGCATGTTATTGGGCGTTAAAATGAATAAATACACACGTCAATGTGACCTTTTGAGGACAGAACGGGCTCGTATCAACACAGTAGCTGTCTAGAGAAACTACACGTTACCGTGCTGTGATACATGCGCGGGATATCGGTTGTCGGGAGGCCCTTCTGGGTCATGCGACTGCCTGCCGCTGCCGATGGTGTGTAAAGGATAGGTGTGCCACTGAACCACAAATGAATTTATTTTCATAATCTATTGTTGAA
Organism: Mycena galopus ATCC 62051; assembly: GCA_014925785.1. NCBI lineage: Eukaryota > Fungi > Basidiomycota > Agaricomycetes > Agaricales > Mycenaceae > Mycena > Mycena galopus. Next base: position 43,513 of record WIQG01000366.1, on the reverse strand, counting down.
GGGACGTACATCGGGTTGGCCGCATTCGAGTTCCCGAAGGTCACACCGATAGACGCCACCGCGGCGTATCTATATTCAATGAGGTACGAGTTAAAAGAACGCGTCTCACATGAGACTCACCCAGTCAATCCACCGTTGATGATCATGACCTTTTTTGCAATGTCAACAATGTCAAGGCTCTTGTACGATAAGCCGAATACGCACCTGTCCGTTCGGCAGGAGGATCATCTCTGGCATCATGCGTCCTTGTGGCATATGCTCAACAGCCCATCCCTTGGCAATTCCGGCCGCGGTGAGAGTAATCCGCGCGCACTGGTCGGTGGCGGGGTCCTGCGCAGAGAGATCCTCGACGGGGGTCTGGTCGCTCTTCGTTGACCCACCGCACGCGAGTATCTCGGGTTCGTACAGCGGGGGGGAGAGGGGAAGCAGAGCAGCCGTGCCGTCGAATGGGTTTGATACTCTTTGGCCGTTGGGCAAGTCAGGCAAGCGGGTCTCGGTGTTTGCTTCGACGTCGTATATGATGCTCTGATTATTGGCCAAAATGAAAACCTTGCCGTCGGGTAGGGAAAACACTCTAAAATGGGGTGTGTTGGTTGATTAAAATAAAATTCTTCCCAAGTTCTTCTGTAATATCCTTACCGAGGGAACAGATTGACAGGAACAGTCCGTGCAAGGAAGTCAGAGTCTCTTGGGACGCCACCATCTTTCTTGGGGAAGAACTCGAAGCTGTTCACAGGATCTGGGATCATTCTTGAGCAATTTAGGAGAGCCCGTGATGCCCGAGAGCATACCGGTGTTGTAGAATGGGGTCGATTCATGGATTCCGCCAACGACCATCTGTGGAAATATTTAAAACAAACTTCAAACCCGTACTAAAACGAGCCTCACCAAAGAGCCATCAGAGATTCGCGCCGTAGAAGTGTACCTATTTGCGGACTGCTTCAGGGATGCTATTACTTGAACAGAACGGGTAATATACCAGCGAGTCTGATTCAGGGTCAACGTCTCAGGGTCTTCAAAAACGGTACATCCCTCGCCCACTCCGTCGGGGCTAAGGCAAGGTCCAAAAAGACGCAATCCCATTCGTCCGTCAAGAGCGCCAGTCTGATTCAAGTCTTGTGTTGCCGGGATGTTGCCGCCCACACTGACCTAACACATCATGGTTCATTAGCGGAGATGTAGAGCTCGGGGAAATATCTTACCATCGTCCCGTTGGACAGTATAGCGCCTGCGTATATCAGTTTAAAATAGTTGAAGTCTACGAGAGACTACCTGAAGCGCAAAATGTGCTTTTTCACGATTTGAGTAAGACGGCGACCAAAATTAAGCAAAAATGAGGACGCACTCGCTGATGAGCTCGAGCGCGGTGGTCTGGCTGGTTTCGAGATTCCACAGCTGGCCCCAGGCCACTTTGCCATTCGGGGTCTTCAATGGATCGTTGGTAGCACGGTCAAACATTACGACTAGGGTTGGGGATACGACGATCGCCTCTAATCCAACGATCCCGGAGAGCCCTTTCTCCACGAACTGCCATGCTGGGGAGGGGGCAGCCGCAGCACCAGGGAAGAGCAGGCAGGCAAGCGACAGGAAGGAGCCCAGAAGCATCTTGCGAGGCGATGGATGCGAGCAAACCTGCGAGGCTTTAAGAAGAAACAGCTCAGAATTCAAGTGAGAAATCTCGTACGATTGAGAGTCAGAGAACCACGGGTGTGAGAAGGAAAAACACACATGGGTCTGTCCCTCCAGCTCCCTCGGTTTGAAATCCTTTCTCCGAATTTTGGGCGTAATAGAAAGGTGCCGATTAGATTGTGAGGGCCGAACAAGATCTTGGCCGCTGCCACTTGAGAACTGAAGAGCGGGGCTGGGAAACCTTTTCGGGTGTCGTTGCCAGTTCGCCTCTACCCACGACTGCGAATATGTCTCATGGCCGGGTGCGGCTCTTTTCGAGAATGTACCAATGAGCGCACCCAGAACTCCACGTTCTTGGCAGAAGGGTGATTTGTGAGAGCATTGAAAAGGTAACGGGACTCCGAATAAGTGAGCGTGGCGGTTGAAGATGAGCGATGGTGGAGCCGCGAGCTCTGGTTCAATGTTCACCAACTACCGGCTTTCCGGACCCAACCGCCTCCCGAGTGAATAAACAAAAATGACTCAGTCTTCTGGTTCTCCGTTCATTCACGTTGCCGGTAGATGCGAACGGTCGTAGCTGCATATAGCTCTGTCCTCGAAGGTGACTGGATATCTTATCCATAGAACTTGCGTAGTAATGCGGTGGGCGCAATTCGCAGTGGATGGTGTGAAAGGAAGCCAGAAAGAAGTTCTTTCTATAGGTTCGATACGACTCCAGGAAATTAGCACCAGACCGAGGAAGATGCGAGAGACGAAAGAAAGCCAAGCATAAGTTCGAGTCAAACGATCAACTCGGAGAATCGAAACAACTTGAACTTTCCAGCGCCGAGCAAGTCCGACAGTCGACTCGGACACGGCCTGCAAGAAACGATCAGACGGCGACCAGCCGCGAAGAAAGGTGTTGCGCTCCTAACGCCCGAAGACCAGAGGACAGCTTCAACCAGACGCAATGGCAGAAAGTGGTAAAGTTCAAGCTTGAGACGGACTCGGATGTCACAGTGTGACCCCCAATCGCAACTTGCTCAAAGATGCCATGTCTTCCGCTGGTTGGTTGCGACATCGCCCAGCTGTCTCGCCTTGGAATCACCCCCGCCGCTCGTTTCTAATATTTCTCCATTCTTACCTGACAATATTTGCAAAACATCGCATCTCAAACCCAAATTCGAACTGGTCAGCCTCCTTTTGGAATCGCAACAGTCCCTTTGTGAACGGGTCTGGGAATAACCAGCATGGCCCGTCTGCGAACTGGAATGGTCAATATGACCACGGCTATGGCCACCCCATGCCCAGAAATAGCCAACATGTGCACGGGAATGGCCATTATGTCCACGAGCACGGCAACGACCATTCTATGAACATGAAGAGCTACAGAAGGAATCCAGCCTTTGGGAGCGACAATGGTCATTTTCGAGCGTGTGTCGACCGCGGAATCCAACATCGCTCCCACCACAACCACTATCAACATCACCACCACCAACATCACCACCACCGACACCACCACCCCCAACACCACCAACACCACCACTTCGACCACTGGGCGTGGGATAACGGCCTCTGGAGACCGAATGAGTGGAGGAAGACGATGTCTCGCGCACAACTGAGAGCCTACTACGGCCAAGGAAAGGTGGCTGTCTGTGTTGCCCATGTCGACCCAAGCGTTCAATTAAGTTTCGTCCAAAAGTGAGTCTCCGAGAATTTATCTTATCTCCCTGCACTGCCGACGCCATCTTCAGTGACGTTTTATTTGACGCCGATGGCTGGATCGCGCAAACGCTTGAGTCTCTTCCCTACGTCGGGTTTTCCATCGCAATTATCCGCAGACAATCCGGAGACGAGGTTCGTGGTTTACTTCTCGCGTGTGTTGACCTTATTTTTTTTATGCAGGACCGATTCAGACGTGCCATGATCCATGCGTCTGGCTCGACTGCCGTCGCCTTGTTGGGCAGCGTCGGGGGCCACTACGGCGGCCCGTTTGGCGCAGCCTTCGTCGCGGCCGCTGCGACCCCCCTCAAGATGCTGTTCGAGCAATGGGCCGGCAGCACCCTCATCGCCGACCCGGCACTCCGCCAGGAATTCGAAGAGGTGCCGCTCGGCCAGTACCTCATCGAGAGCATTAGCAGCATGATTGCCGCAGGCAGCAGCAACCGGGTCTCGCAGTTTTTCAAGCAGCAAGCGGCACAGATCATCGAGGTGCTCGCGTACCCGGTTCTCCAAGAACTCGGTAAATGGGCGGTGAAGAAGGTGGGGAACGCGGTTAATAGTACCTTCGTCCACAAGTGAGATAAATGTTTTCTTGCTCGGCGTAAAGAGGTGCTTATGAGGGCGCTAGGATCGTCGAGCGGCTTGTCAAGGGTGCGGTTCCCGACGAGTTGCTGAACAGCATGATTAGATCTAGCCAGCTGCAAAGGAGTAGCAGTGACTGGCACATAACCGACAACTAAACTGGCGAAGCCAAAACTAAAGTACTTGGCAGGTCTTTCAACGAGCTCGGCTTACTGGGGGGAGCACATTCAATATAACCCACCAACCAATAGTTATAATTATTCAACGTGGGGCTTGGGTTCCTCACTGGCTCTCGTACAACAACCTTAATTTAAAAACCTCAACTCTGGCTTTGAATTCATTCACCTCGATTCCTAGGTATCGATATCCTTCCCAATTTACTCTCGGCGGTTCCCACTTGAGACCCAGTAATGCTGTTAATGCGTCCAGGTCTTATTGCGATATGGAAAAGAGTGTTTACATGCTAACCGCGACAACGCTTTACCAATGGGCAGTCGCTTGGTATCTTGCTAGTTGTAATTTGCTCGTTCCTACATATGTAATCTCGAATAGGATGCGTGTTCTGCAAGCCAAAAACCAAATCAAAGCCCTCTTCGCTGTCGCGCGAATCTTAGAGCGAATGAATGAAACAAGCCCGAAGCCTGGCTCAAGAAAAGGCGGGCGAAGATTGCTCAAAACAATGTCATAAATCACGGAGACAATACAGCGATACGCAAGCTCAGTCCAGTTCGTCTTGTCCTTGCGCAGATGCTCGATAATCTTCCATGTCTCTGTCCAGCTGCTCCTTCGACCTCGACTCCCACTGTTTTTTCAGCCGCTTCGGTCCCTTCTTGGTGCGATACCGCCGTGGGGGGATGGGTGCAGGAAATTTCGAATTGTAAGGCGTAGCGGGCCGCGGAGGTTTCTGTACGGGCTGAATGTGTTGGCCGGGCTGACCAGGAAGCCGGTGGGGTAGTCTGCCAGAAATTACGCTCGGAAAGAAACGTGGAATAGGGAAAAGAGACGCACATTGGTGTTGCGAATCGGAGAGACATGGGAGCGGGGCCACCGACTACGGGTGCGACCTTGGAAGGTCCAGGTACCGAGCCGTTGCTTTGCAGACGGTCGAAGAGTGTTGGGGGAGCAGGGGGCCTAGTGGGTGCGGCGGCGGGTGCGGCGGCTGAGTCAACAATAAGATCTATCTTAAGAGGACGTCCTGCAGTGCGACTTAGTATTGTCAAAAGTCTGAGAAACGCGTCCAAACTCACGCCCGTCGACAATCTTGCCATCGTATTTCTCGCGCGCGATCGCGGCGTCGCCTGGCCGCTGGAATGACACAACTGCCATACCCTTCGACTTCCCTTGCGAATTGTAAATCAAAAACGACTCCCGAAGCGGCCCAACTGTTTTCGTAAACAGGTCCTACCCAGCGCGTCAAGATGTGTGCATAGCGGCACGCGAGCAAAAGTACCTCAACCTCTTTCTCCCCGACATCCATAGGCAGTCTGCTTAGAAATATCTTGCTTCCTGGCTCAGTCGTGCGACCGTTTACAGCAGAATATGGACCTCTTGAAGGCCCCGCGTTTCGCCAAGCGGGCTGTATGTATCCTGCGGGATTTCCGAGAAGCTGGCGCTTTTGGTTATGAAACGCATTCAAGCGCGCGTAGGGTTGGGGTCTATATTGCGCCTGCATTCGAATCTTCCAAGTTGCACAAAGGAGGCTAGAGTTCGTTGGTGGTGATGGCAAGCAGCGGCAAACAGCGGGACTCCGCCGAATACTTAAACGGCAAGATTCAAGGGAAGGAGTTATTTAATCCTTGTAGTTCCTAGTTTACTCATGGCCTTCGATATCGGTGACCCGATTGCCAAAAAATATTTTATTTTGCGAATCACCACGTGGATCACACGTGCGGTCAAAGCGAGTTTTCGGCGATTACCTTATTTGGATGGAGACACTGATTTTAAAGAAAGCGCATTATGTCAAGGATGAGTTTGAACTTCGTTTAAACACCAGACTTCAATATCGGCCTCCCCGAGAGGCCTGTGCATGGATCAGGTGTCCAGAGTACAGCCTGAGCCCTTATCTTTTCTCTTTTGGACTCTAGTTAGCTTTGTCGGTGCGAGAGATAGCTTAATACGTACAAGTATCCTTCAGGATCATTCCTACATACAACAATTAATTTAGGGACAATTAAAATTAAAGAACCTTATGCTTACTTGGCAAGCATGTAGGGGTCGCTGCTGTGTGGGTCATCCAAGTTGGGGTTATGAATAACCCTTTGAATGCTTCGCAGGAGCTGAAGGAGGTGAAAAGGGTGCATCATGCATCTGCGATGGCTCACACATTTGCAAAACGTTCAGGGTCGTCGTGTTTTGTCTTCACCCAAACTTCCGAGTTTTGACTCCGGAATGTGACTTCCGGAAGGGCCATCAAGTATCCCCAGGTCCCAGAGGAATACACATTTGGATGAAACAAAGGTCGAAAAAAGCGGACTGGAGGTGGTCAGCTTTGGTCCCATATAAACAAAAGAAAATCACGTTTGGGGATGAATTCCGGAGACGCAGGGTAAAATATCACGTCAAGCGAATACACGCCGCCTTCCCAGGGCGTCTGCGTCAATTTGATCAGCCAGCAACACTGCCGCCTTGCAAGATGGAGCGTTTACATTCTTCAAGCCAGGGATATGCGCTTGCCACTGCCTTAAATCGACGATAGGCATCTTCCACTTCAATGGGTGCAGTTTGATACGCTAAGTGCTCCGAGAAGACTAGCGGTACGACTGGAATTGAAGAAAGACCTACGCTAACGCGGAGACTGTGGCGGCAAGGGAGCAGGTCCTTCCATATCATTAATTCCTCCTCGCTGAGGCGCTTGATTTGCTCGGCCGTCAGTTCCCAGTCCCAGTCTTCCTCCATCGAGGAAGACTGAACCAAAGCTGCGGAAGCATTCCCTGACTCTACAGACAGAGCAGAGTCGAGGGCATCGGTCAGAGTGTTCAACAGAGGGGGAAGAGACGCCGCAGGGATCTCCGGCATGGTTGAGAGTTGCGCGATGGACCGCCGGATGATGGACGAGGTTCGCTCGCATTCTTGAGTGTCTTCAGACGAGTCTGGTCTTGCCCTCTTTCTAGAGGCGGAGGTAGAGGCATCCAAGTGCATTTGACGCGCTTTTGTGGTGGAAGAGATGAAAGTGGGGACGCGCACCGCCCTTGATTGATCCGGCATGGTCCTTGTTTGTCCTCAATCACGGTCGGTTCCAACTTCGATTTCATACAAAGAATCATAAATCACGTTTTGGGGTAAATTCCAAAGAACCAGACCAGTTGGGATAAATTCCACCGTATATACGATTGAAAAAAAGGAGAAACTGAGAAGTAGCAAAGGGGTTGACACTGAAAACCAGTACGCTCAGTGAGGCTCAGGAGAAATCATTGCGCGATTACAGTGGTGTTACAAAAATCCAATACCTAAACAATTCGTTCTCTGAATGCAGCTGTTTCTGGAGATGTTCATTGTTAGCTGAAAAAGCTACTGGTTGTTGGGGAGTAGACCCATCCAAGGGGAAAGTGGGTTGATCGGTGGATGGCCGTCGATTGAGATGTCCACACCTTGGGAACGATAGAACTGAATTTTGGCTTCGGATATGATGCTTGGGTCCCATGGCTTTGGAAGTTCGAGGCGTCGAAAGCCTCGCGCAAGTTGAATCCGCCCCTGTATGAACGCGTCTAGGAGGGAGCTGTCTATAATACCACAATCCTGTATCACGAGCTCCTGCAGTGCTGGACAGAGGACATTGTTTAGATTCAGCCCGGGAGTGAGGAATCGACACAAATGTTCAGACAATTCTGGCCTAACAGATGAAAGATAACTGTCGCGCACGTCGAGCCTAATGAGAGACGGAAGGGAGCGCAAGGTTTCTGTAAAGGACCCCGCTGTATCATGCAGAGTATCAGAATGTTCTGCATGAAGATGCCGAGTTGCTTCTTCGTCTCTCGTGGATTGGGCTATGAAGCATGGAAAGTGGACATTGGCAAGATCCTCGAGAAGAGGTGACGCCATTCCGAGAGCGACGAGGGGAAAGCTGCTAGGTTCGCTGCTTGATGCTACGTGGAACCGGTGGAGTTGGGGCATCGAGACATGCTCGACGAGATAGCTCAGAGCCTGAGATCCCAAGGAACCATTGGTCATAATAAAGGTTTCAAGAAAAGGCAGCAATATCGATTCCGAAATAGAAATAGCGGCGATCGCATAGTCCTTGTCCACTAGGCTGATTGAGACGGAGATGAGCCGGGTACATCGTCCCAAAAGGACCATGGTATCGCCAAGGGAAAATCCTGTGTCTCCGTCGAGCGTGAGGTGTGTGAGTTGACCCCAGCCCGATGCCATCGCGAGTATAACTTCGGCCGGGTCCTCCCAACCCTCCAAGCGAAGGGTCACAGTGCGTAGACTTGGGACTATGAAGGCGTCCAGCTCACTGAGTGAGTGAACAGAGCCAGCAAATTTCAAAGATTCCAACGGTGGTGGTCGTGGTCTGAGTTCCGTGAATTTGCGTGCTCGTGCAGGCGACATATGTATAAATTCCACATGGCACCATCGAGCCGAAAGGTCTGACATGGACTTGACCAAAGCTGATCTGCTAGGCGATTCCGAGGCCCAAGTCCAACCCCAGGAGCCCTCACCAAAGTCGAGTGACAGCGAAAGGGGACAGGCCATAGAGCGACGTAACCATTCAATGACGGCGGGCGTTCTTGGTTCTTTGTCGACGATATAATCGAAAGGGACATGAAGGGACGCCCACAACCTCGGCGTGTAGAGCGTGATCGCCCTCCATGCGCTGCAAATCCGGCCCAAAAGCAGCGGTGCTTCCTGTGCGCTCATCACAGCGTTCCTGTGAACAGGAAGACACGCAACGAATATCTCTCGCACGATATCGGGAGGTAGACGGCGGGGGTGGGAAATTAGGGCCTTGTTGGAGTCGATGTAAGCCTGGATCTGGTCCCGCTGTGCGCATAATAGGGCCTTGCTGGAGTCGATGTAAGCCTGGATCTGGTCTCGCTGTGCGCATAATTCACGGATGCGCTCTTCGATTCGCGCAAGCTCTGGGGTATGGGAAGTTGATGGGAAGCTAGATCTGTTCGAATGACTTCAATTTCTTCGTCGGAAGGGACGTAGTTTGTGTCGAATCGATGAGAGAATGGAGATTCCATCCTTGAGCGCTTGGACAAAGGAGTTGAGAATAAGCAGAGGGCAGATGAAGTTTGATCAATGGTGTGGCTGTGCATCCAATCGGGGCCGACTTCCTTGCGACTTCCACACCGCAATCTCCTCCTAGCCTTTTCTTGGCGTCCCTGCAGAGTTGAGACTAAAAATCTACGATGCTATCCTCAACTTGCCACTTGACTGCTAAGTTGCCAGACGCGTACACAAAGAATTGACAACGGCGCAAGCCACCTCAAGCCACCCGCATCAGACAGTACTAGATCTGAACCACTGCTAACTCCCTGGCTGATTCTCATGCTCACCTGCAAGATATTCGCAAACTAGCTGCAGTGCCATTTCCACGCGTCCAGAAACACGACGTACAGGCTTGCGGTCAACAACCGATACTGCATCGCGGACAACTTCGCGCACACACTGCATGAATAGCCGATATTGCATCGCGGACAAGGTGACTTGGCAGCAAATCTCCTGCCCGCCGAACAGCGCCCACACCCTGCAAGCCGATTTGCTCCTCAACTTTAGGACGTGCTTTTGGGGCTGTCCCAACCCCATGGCGATCCTCAGCGAGCTGTACCAGGTACTAAACTGCGTCATACAATGGCCCGCTTGACCCCGCTGGGCATCCACATCCACCTGGATACGTTAATTGGTCAGTATCCGCTGTCTTGACTGACTTTGTCCAAGAGTGATTGACTCGGGGCATGGTTAGTGCAACATGAGCGGGAGCCTGTTGATCCCGAGACGGTGGACACATCGTGGCTTCATATGGCCCTGGGACGATACATTTCGACGGTGGTCGGGTGAGGTGCTTTTTGGGGAGGTTAACAAGATTGTGTGCCAGTACGTGGACGACGACGGCGATGAGAAAGTGACTGAATGGGATGTGTGTCGTCGAACAATTGGAGACATGGCACGATGGAACAAATACGATTTTGGTTGGGGTATTTCGGGTTCTTCCTCGGAAGCCTGCGGAATTACTTGAGAGGTCTACCAATCAGCCTGAGCCGGAACAATCGCGCCTGGGGAGGATTGAATTCCGTCTTCGAAAGGGCGGAAAGGCGATGTATGTGATACAATACACGTCTTGCAGTCTTCGCTGTCGTGAACTGACCTCATTTTAGCTCGACGCTGGCGACGGGTTTTGCGAAGCTTGGTCGCTAAGGGCGCAAGCAAGCGACGCGGTGGAGGCCCAGATGCAAGTCAAAGTGAAATGGGCGGAAGAGGAGAAACAAGGACGTAGTGTACGACATTGGTGATGCCGCTTTAATGTCGAGCAAGAAGTATATGCATCAAGGATGTGACATGTATTATTTGGCTTTCTATTTCGTGGAGGGCAGATCGTCCATAAACAAGCAAGAGTTGTGGTGATATAAGACACTGTAAAAAGTCAATACGGAAACACCCGGTCAATGAATGGACGCTTGCCAGTACTCGTTTCTCAAGTTACCTGCTTCGATTCGCTGTCGTCCTGCAACAAACCCGTCCATGGGGAAGGGGGCTCGGCAGGCATGCACCAATATTCAGTACAGATGACTGATATGTCCAGGCCCTGCGAACGATAGGACTGTATCTGGGACTCCGGTAACAGTTCTCGGGACCATGGGTTCCGAATCTCAAGACGACGAAATCCACGCGCAAATTCCATCCGACGCTGAATAAATGCGTCCAGCTTTGATCTGTCCGGGTCGCCGCAGCGCTCGATCACGAGCTCCTGCAATGCTGGGCACAGCGTGCCTTCAGGATTCGCCCCGGGAGTGAGGAGCTCCAAAAGTTGAGATAATTGCGGCAAGTCCGATTCATCACTATTGTCACAAACGACAAGCTTGGTGAGAGAGGAAAGGGACCGTAAGGTTTCCGCAAAGGGCTCGGTTGTAAGGTTCTCCGCGGGAAAATCCCAGGTGTTTTCGTCTTCAAGGCATTCAAGATTTATAAAGAATGACAAGAGCATAGTGCCAAGTTCCTCTATAAGAGGCGACATCGTTCCAAGAGTGACCAGGGGAAAGGTCGTCCCAGGTTCTGCCTCTACTTCGACGTGGAATCGGCGGAGTTGTGGCATCGAGAGATTCTCGATGAGCTTAAGGAGAGATGGAGGTTTCAAGGAATCATCGGTCAGAATGAATGTTTCGAGGAAAGGCAACAGTGTGGATTCCCGGGTATCCGTCGGAGGGACAGTTTCCTGAAAGCTGGCTCGAAAGGATATGAGCCGGGTACATCGTGCGAGGAGGACGAAGACATCGTGCAGGAAAAGACCTCTCCCAGGCAGTTCGCAGTCGAGTGTGAGATGGGTGAGCTGATCCCAGACCAGGGGCATCGTGAGCACGAAGTCCAGATGCCCCCGACCTTGCGAATGAAGGGTCACGATACGCAGGCCCGGGAGTTTGAAGATATCGAGGTCACAGAGCAGTCGAAGAATTCCAGTATATTTAAAGGATTCCAACGCTGGTGCTCTGATCTGTGCAAGTTCGTTTACCCATAGAGGCCGGCTGTAGAGCCCATCATCCAAGTCAAGGTGGCTGGGTAAGCGAGTTAATTCGACGTGGCGCCATCGCGCCGAAAAACTGCCAAGGGACTTGAGCACTGGGAGGTAGCTCGACGATCCCCAGGCCCAGTGCTCGAGCCAGCTGACTGAGAATGAAATTGGACAGGCCGCGGAACGCTGCAACCATTCAATAACGGCCCGTTGTCGTGGTTCCTTGGCGAGGATGTAATCAGAAGGAACGTGGAGAGTGGCCCACAGCCTGGGCATGGAGAGCGCAATCGTCCTCCATGTGCTGCAAATGCGGCACAAAAGTAAGGGTGCTTCCTGTGCGCTCATCGCAGCGTTCCTGTTCGCAGGGAGGCAAGCAAGGAATATTTCTTGCAGAACATCGTATGGTAGCCGGCGGGGATGGGGGTTAGAGCCTTGTGGGAATCGATATAACCCTGGATTTTGGCGCGCTGTGCAGAGAGTTCGCGAATACGTTCGTCGATTCGCGCAACCTCTTGAGCATGTGAAACTAAATCCATTCGAATGAAATGGATTTCTTCATGAGAGGGTACGTAGTTGGTGTTAAACCGATGAGAAAATGGGGATGCCATTCTCGAGGAAAGCAGTAAAGAATGGAGCAGAAAGCAGATGAACGCAAGATGAACGCCGCGAGAGACTGGTGGCAAGCCACTGCTGTGGCTGTGTACGCGATCGGGCTGACTTCCGACCTGTAGACCTCTTCCACCATGTTGCAATCTCCTCGTTCTCGCCCCCCCTGCAGAATGGAGACTAAAAAACTATCGGCTGTTCTCATCCATTTTTTGCGGATGAAAACAAGAACATAGCGAAAGCCTACTCTAAAGTTCAACCACCGCAGCGACTCAGACTCTCAGCGAGGCAAGAATGTCATCCTTGCAACATTATCTGCTCGCTCATACCAACGACTTCAACACTCATTGTGAGCTAATTTGATCCATCCCTTTGTCTTCGTCGTTCTACAAGAACTAAGATCTGTGGCTTGTCTTCATCGTCGACCACCTTCCAGAACCAGTTGCCCAGAATCGACATTCTATTTCCTTCTGCTAGTCTGTTCCACGCTCGTGTTCCATTTGAAAGGGAGAGAAATCGTATACATAGGGTTTCACTACACCGACTTCCGCCGAGCTTCACCGGGACCATGAACGGTTGGATTGGATCGAAGCTGGCTTGGACCGCTCTTTAGCAATGGACCCTCAACTTCCTTCCTCAAATCCTTGCGATACCATGGCCATCTCTTGACTCGCTGACTCGCTGACTCGTTGCTTGGCGCACTTCCCCTAGCTGGACGGTCGACACGATACGGATACGTTCAAATCGACCTGACCTTAAATGCCGGTGCAGCCTTTGTACGCCGGGACAAAATGCCGCCGCAATGACGTTTACTTGCAATATCATACGTGGACCTCGTCGCATTTCTCTCACTAGAGCATTGAGCGACGGCCATACGCTTCAAATTCTCGAGTCCTCAAGTACACCTGGCCTCGAAAGTAGGAGTTCTCGCTGTACGCTTTCGGCTTTCGGATTCTGCGTGCTTCGGCCAGGGTCTACATTGTTTCGTTAGTGTTTCGTTAATTGATTCTTCCATGCCACTCCAAGCTTTCGTTATCCCGTCTCTCAAGATTCAATGATCAACGTGCATCTACATATGTAGTTGTTCAATAATTGTACATGATTGACTCTAACGGAGCGCCGCAGGCCTAGGCTGCATAGCGGGTATCATATCGCATTCTAACTAAAAAATACATACTACAAGGCCCAAGCAATATGCATGCCCATTCAAATCCCAAGTGTCACTCTGAAACTCAGTCAATCCTCCCCGTCCTCCTCGCCTTCCTCATCCTGCTCCGCAATCGACCCGGGCGCGCGACCGAGCGGGTGCGCGTACGCCTCTACAGCGTCCAAATCCCTATCGAGATCGCACTCCTCTACCTCCCCGCCCACCCCGCCCCCACCCCCATTCGTACTCCCATCCTGTTCCCCATACGCATATTCCCCTCTCGTCACCCCGCGCAAGTACCCCACCTCTCTCCTCAACCTCGCAATCTCCTCGTCCCTTCTCTCCACCCTTCCCACCAACTGCCGGATATAATCGTTCCCGCACATCAACAGCTGCAGCTTGCTCACGCCCTTATTCGGGCCCTCCCCGCCGGCCTTGGGCGGGCCCCGGGGCGGCAGCGCGCCGGGAAGGATCGGCTCGTCCGCAACGTCCGCGGAGGGCAGGGGCAGGGGCGGGAGCAGAATGCGCAGGTCGTCGAACGTCGTCTTGAGCGAGTCGCGCCGCTTCTGCTCCGCGGCCTTGTGCGACGTCTTGCGCACGCCCATCGGCGGGTTGCCCTGCGCGTGCGCTTGCCGCGAGGACGACGCGGCTGCGCCGGGGAGGATGGCTTTGAGGCCGGGCGACGCGGTGGCGGGGGACTTCTTCGATGCCTTCCCGGCGCTGCTGGACGCGAAGGAGTTGGTGATGCCGAGGCGGCCTAGATTCATGATGCTCGCGGGTGTGACGGGCGTGAGCTGCGGGCGCGTGCTGGGCGAAGCGCTCGAGTGCACGAAGGTCGTCGTGTTATTACTGCTATCTGCAGGTGGGGCTGGCGGGGGCATCGACAGGTCGACGGGCGAGGGCGTGTCGCCCGGGACGCTGATGCTCCCCTTCCTTGAGCGCGTGGAGCGCATCAGCGGGGTGGAGTTGGCGGACTTTGTGCCGCGGGTGGTGTTTTTCTTTGGGATGGGGACGGTGGCGCGGATGGCGGGGCTCTGCTTCTTGCGCGAGGGGCGCTGCGATTCGCCCGACGGCTGATCATCGTCGCTCGAGGAAGCGCCGCGTTTTGAACCTGCGCGTACTGTGGATGTTGGAGCCTGCGGGCGCACGGGCTGTTGGTGCGCGCCGAGCCACGGACTTGTTAAAGGCGAAATATCAAAGTCGAGATCTTGCTGGCTACTTGTTTGGCGAAAGGCAATATGTGCCGGAGCTGAGGTGGAGCCGCGAGGCGCATATTGGTGTTGCGGGGTGAAGGAGTCGCCGTAGTCGAGAATCATGGGGGAGACATACTCGACGCTGGATTGGGCACGCAGCTCAGTCGAGTTGCCTGCTTGTACGTTAGGCGAGTGTACGGCATCAAAAGAAGCAGCAGCATACCTGGTGTGGGCAGGCCGTGGAATGGGACGACTCTTTCCGCACCGCGAGACTCTGACTCGAGCGGCAATGGCGTCGACTGGCCGCCTGAAATGAGGGCAATCTACAAAATTAGATTAAATTCAATCTAATAAAGTCAAAGCTCACCTGCTGCTGAAAGATCTGGTTCTGGAGCTGCTGGAGCTGTTGCAGCTGGGTGAGCTTGTACTGCTGCTCCAAGAGTAACCCAGGGTTGACGTTCACGTTGTAAGATGCTGCGGCAGCTGTCTGTTCGTTGATGAGGTTCCCAATAGTGCCCAGTAGCTCCATGTTGGCCATGCTGGGGTTATTGCTCAGAGTAGTATTACCGGGCATATTTATGTTGCCTCCGTTGGTGTTATTGGAGGGTCCTGGGGTCGGGTGGGAGTGATATTGGAACTCTGAGCCCCCGTTCTGGAGCTGGTCCATAGCAAGATCCTGAGGAAAGAATGAAGACATAAAGTCTTTTGTGTGCTGGTCTTGAGCAGTTTGCTGGTTGTCCATGGCCTGGCCTTGTCCCTGCGGCTTGAGAGGCAAAAAAGAGGTTGTGGAAATGCACAAGCACCGTCGGCCCGATGGCCCCTCGCTAACAGAGCCAAATCACAAGCCCTGGCATTCCCATCATTCGAGCACCAGACACCAGATACTTCGCCGATGGGCCGCCTGTTTCCTGTCTCGAGAAAATGTTTACTTGAAAGGACTTTCTTCAAGCAAATACTCTACCCAGCTTTCCATAATCCCGGCGCTCGTCTACTCTGATTGTTTTTGATCTCGGTGCTTTATTTTCAAACCGGTCGGTCCGAGGCCCCTTCTAGTTTTTTTTATAAAGAGAACGAAGCACACGAGCGAGGCTCTCATGTTCCATTTTTTGGGGGCCTCCATTTGCCAGAGATCGTCCTTCTTCGGGGCCCGCCGCATTGTCCAACTTGAAGTACCAACTAACAACGGTATCCCGCCTCCGCGGCTGCCTTTTCCCTCGGCCCCCGAAATTGGATTTGACCTCGGGCGTCCTGTGGAGCCCGTTATCTCGCTCCTACACTGCTTCCGAGGCTGTCTCTTAATCTGTTCCCTCTGGAGACGCCGGCACCGTGGAAAGGAGAGAACACACTCTGGTGTTGGGCTACTACGACGCATGACCTGCTGCTCAAGTATCTACCAGGATAATTTTTTATCCGTGAAAACTCGCACATACTATTCGACTCCTACGCGTCATCTCTTGCTTTCAATCCTCTCTTTCAATATCGCCTCTCTCCCTCAAGTAATGACTACGCAAGCCCCGCTCTGGTCTACGCAAGCGCTGGCTCGCGGGGCGCACTGAATCAAGAGAAGCATAAACTTGAAGAAACAGCTGCACGAACGACGAACTGCTTCGCACATGCATCGAGTCGAGCTACAGGCCGATGTGGAGTTGGCCATGGTCTTGATTGAGGCGAGTGGTCGTATGGGGAGGCCCAACACAATCCTCGCGAATACGGAGAGTTCGAGTTGTCCACAACTCCTGCACCCCACGCGCAATGACAACAAGAAGGACCGTCCACCGGCGAAGCGTGAGCTATCATTCTGTCACTTGCTTAGTTTCCAAAATCCACGAAGCATGGTTTTGCGATTTTCTTACAGTCGAGCGCAAGCCGAGCCTCGGACTAGACGCTAATAAAAATGCGGCAATAAAAGACCAGTATTGCGACATGGTGCAAAGAGCTAAAAGGTCGAAGGAGGATTCGTATGAACGACTCGGTGCGTAATCGTCGCTCCTGAAGACACATTATCTCAGTCCGATCCTTTGTCAATATCCAATTCATCTCTCTCTTCTGAACTATGATCACAGATTCAGAAGAGGCGCCCCCTTGGTTTACAGAGGCCCTGGAACTCTGGGTGCACGAAGTCAAGGCATGCATAACGGAGAAGATAGACGAACTGCAGCTCAAGCTGCATCGCGAGATACAGGCCAATGTGGATAGGTTCAAGGAATCCAATGTGGATAAGTCGGCGGCCGTCTTGATTGAGGTGAATTGTGATACTTTGTAGGGCAGAAGTATAACACAAGATATCTATCGAGACACGTAAGGGCAGCACAATTACGGGTTCAAGTTACACCGACCTCGACGGCGGAGCGGCGGAGGGAGGACGACCTCCCACATGCCATAGATAGGTGGTGGAGGGTGAGCTGTAATTTACTCACCTCGTAGTTATACTGGGTCTCATTCGTATTGCTTGCCGCCGAGCATCGCAGTCCCGCTCGATAAAATTTCACCTCGCAACTTAACAGTCAAATGGCACAGATCCGGAAAAGGAATTCCAGAGCTACACTTAATGTTCCACGTTGTCATGTCGCCCAACTTTCGTTCGACGGGCCACGTCCCATTCAGTCGTCGCTCCATCTTTGTGGCCGCCCATATACCAACACACAATCCTGTCGACTGCACCAAAAAGCACACCCCGCTCAATCAGGGAAATCTATTCTTCCACGGCGGGACGAAGCCCCGATCTGTCATGTGTTCGCCGTCGCGGGGTCAAAAGGCCCCCTCGGGGTCTGATTTACGCACGCGCATGCACCAACCAATCATGCGTGTTCCAAGTCAATAATCCTTCGTCAAAGGAAAGCCTAGCCGAGCCAGTGCATACTGACCAATCAACGTATTTGGGTGGACGTGGGTACCAGCGGGGTCCGTCTTCCCAGCAACGGGCCATTGTGAATGAAGCAGTTTGAGCAACTGGTGCAGCTCATTGAGAATCGGCGTGGGCTGCCCCCTGCCAAAATCATGCATGAAGGCATGCGATAAATCGACACGCAGCGCGCGCGTGGCGGGTGGCGCTGTCCTTACCTCTTTGCTGTAATTTGAACATTTTGTTTAATCTCAGGAAAGCTTTAGTCAACGATGAGTTGGAACATATGATGGGGCATAGGAGGTAGGTGAAGTAACCGCGGCGGCAACAATATATAGAGTATATGATTAGCCACGGAAGTGATCAGATTAAAAATTACGGAGCGGCCCACCACTTCGGTCAAGGAAGTGAACTCGCCAGCGTTTGAATGAGCGGAGGCGCTGATAGCGGAATTTAAAATAGCTTCGGGCAGACGGAGACACGTAATTTTAATAAAGCTCGGAGTGATGAAAACCCAAACGTTTTACAACCAACGGTGTTTAACGTAAGGCTAGCGTTGTACAGATCGATGGGAGATGAAAGCTGTTACACTTTTGAATGAAAAAAGCGTGCCGTTCGGCGCTTGACTTCTTTACAGCTTTAGATCCCACAGATTACCTCGGACAGGTGGCGACCCTGCGACATTGCGACGGACCGCCTCGGACAGGTCGCGACACTTCTTCTCGTACCTCCAACATGCTCGCAAAGTTCTACCACTGGCACACTGACCGGCACACATCTCATGGGCGTAATAAGAGAAAAGCCTGGTCGCTCAGGTACGTAGCAAATCAGTCACTGCTTGAAGTCTCTTGAACTCAATCGCCGCACTGGCAGTAGAGGCTTGACTGAGACCTTATGTCACGGAAACACCTTTATAAGCACCCAGTCTCCCCTCTCTGGTATGTACGCACCCCATTGTTGGCTTCCAAGGCGCCAACCTCTAGTTCAGGCCAAACACAGGATCGTAAACCGTCCCTTGGACCTCTTTTCGCCGATCTCGAGGCGGGTACAGCTAGTGTCGGTGGTGGTAGTGCTGGTCTAGGCCCATCTTTCTCTTCAGCATCCAGATCAATCAACAATTTTTCAAGAAACCAGATCTCCGAAATGAAGATAAACACATTTTGCGAAGAATACCAACTTGGTGATGATATTCGCAAACTTTTCAGCAAGAATGGATTCGATAAAATAAAGTCCCTGCTTGTGGTCAATGAAGACCAACTAAAGGTGTTGGAATTCAAAGCCGGCCATATCGCCGAACTGAGGTGGGCCATAAAGAAGATGCTTTTGGAGAGGTTTCCCGAAATTCCGATGGCAAATACAAACAAAGAATACACACCCAGTATCTGGGGTACGCAGCGTACCACCTCTTTGTGAAACTGATATCTCAATTTTTGTAGGAGGGACAGGAGGTGCTGGTGGAGATGGTCTTTGTAGGGGTGGGCCGGGTGGAACTGGTCAGCCACCTCAGATTGCAATAGAAGATGTATTTCGGTTCAGTGAGATTCGAGGTAAGCTGGTTTATGTGGATAATGATGTGCAGATGAACTTTTTGTTGTTTCAAGGCGGTACTGGTGGCTCAGGCGGAGCAAGTGGTGTAATGCTAGGCTCTGTTAGAAAACCCCAACCTACATCAACATGGAGAAGGGATCCTGTTCTTTCTGGTATGCCTGATCTCCTCTTGCGGGGCACCTGTCACTTCAATTCTGTAGGTGGCACAGGAGGAGCTGGTGGATATGGTGTGAAATTCGGTGGGCCTGGTGGTTTTGGTGTGGCCCCGCAGATTGCCACAGAGAATGTGGCCCACTTCAGGACAATTACTGGTGAGCTGGCTAGTACTAATAATATTGGTGCATTGATGCAAAAATTGCAAAAGGTGGATTTGGCGGGGCAGGTGGTGCATCAGCAAATGAGGGTGGTTCTGGTGGGACGGGTGAAGGCCCCAAATTTGCAAGGCTGCTTCTTCCCATTGACATTGATGATGAGACTCGACGCTGGGTGCCACACACGAAATTAGAGGAATTAAAGGTTTTTGGCCTGGAGCAAGCTCTTCTTGATCTCCTCAAGCACCAAGGATTCCAGACAGTGGGGGGTCTTTTTGAGGCCCAAGAAACAGATCTTCCACGCCCACCCTTCAAGCTCGGACATCTTGCTGCACTGAAAGTGGCCTTGAGAAAATTTGCAGCCTTGCGCACTTCTGACCCCTCAAGGATCAAGGATTCCAGACAATAGGAGGTCTTTTTGAGGTCCAAGAAACAGATCTTCCATGCCCACCCTTGAAGCTGGGACCTCTTGAGAAAATTTGCAGCCTTGCACATCTCTGGCCCTCATGTCTAACTTGGTACTTGCCTCAGCAGAAGAATACAATACATAACTCTATAATCAGGTTGGTTTCCATACTGCTATCATTCAACTCATTGCCAGCTTCCTCGCCAACTGTGGCCTCATTTAATGACCACATCTCTACTCCTTCCTCCATCCTGAACGGCTTACCACAGGGATCCCTGCTCAGCGCACTCCTGTACCTCATTTTTGTAGATGACGTCCTCGTCAATGACACATTTGGCTACATTGAGGACAACTCCAGACTGGAAATTGGTATTCGGTTGAGGAGATGTCAGCAGAACTTGAGGCACACATGGAGAAAGAGGCCTTCCCAATGGTGAAGAAGCTCAGACTTGGCTTTGACCTCCCCAAATTCCAACTTGTGCACTATCTATCGCTGCGCTGCCACTGTGATCATTGCTGTCCAGTCCCGGTCTGCATAGGCAACATCACTGTGGAGCCAATAGAAACAGTCAAGCTGCTCAGGGTCATCCTTGACCACAAGCTGAGTTTCTGTGATCATGCTGAACCAGCCCAGAGCAGGGGAACCAATCCTCCCCCTCTCCTGCATCTTGTTCCCCACATTCTGCATGCCCCATGTGTACACCTGCCAGTTCTTCCAGATGGTTGTTGCTTCCTGTATGGAGTATGCACTTCCGGTGTAGTGCCACCCAGTTACTGACAGAGAAGGCTTGCAGCACAATAGAACAATTTGGGTAGCTAAGGCTATAGGCAAAGTCCAGAGACAGGAATGCAGACTCATCACAGGTGCGCTACAAACCATGGCCACCAACACTCTTGACTTCCACGCCAACCTCCTTCTGGTCCACATCTGCCTCAACCAATCTGTGTTTAACTCCTCTGCTCACCTCACCACCCTCCCCTCATCCAACCCTGTTTGCAGTGTGTTCCTCCACTGCCAACACACACTGGGGGCTGCCAATGAGGCATATGAACACCATATGCCTTGAAGGCATGTGGCTCACAGTTGGAAAGAAGCCCACAAGGTGCCATTAGCAAACAAAGAGGGGCTTTGTTACATGCTTTGTGTACATCTCTTGATTCCACTGCTCCCCCATCCATCACCTCATTCACTCCTTCCCGGCCTTCAGATGCAAATTTGAGACCATTGACCTGCTTCCAGCAGGGGTGTTCAGCACGTCCATCACGGGCTCAAAGGAGGAGGCTCAGGAGAGGCTGAAGAGGATAGTGGCACAGGGAGGTATGTGTATCTACATGGATGGTTTGGGCTATGAGGGAGGAATAGGCTTTGCAGTGGTTGTGATGAAGGGACATACTGTTGGCGTGTGATGCTGGAAACACCTAGGCAAGGAATCCAAGCATGTAGTCTTCAAATCTGAGGTGGTGGGAGCCATCCTTGCTCTGGAAATCATTGCATCCATGCCCCACCTCACCAACACCAACATTCTGATTGATTACCATGCAGCAATAGTTATGCTTGCCACTCGAAAGCCCCAGCCTGGCCTCACCATCCAAGCTGTCCTTGCTCACCTCCTCTGCATCTGCCACATCCTCAAAATCAGGCTACACTGGGTGCCTGCACGTATTGGGATCATGGGCGACAAGGTGGTTGATACATGCACCAAGGAAGTGGCCCAGAGAATGTCATCCCTCCTCGCCATGCACATTGTGACACTTGAGAAGTCACTACTGTCCAGCAAGGTGGTGACCATTGCATCAGGGAGAACGGTGATAAGCCGTGAAAGCAGCCACACGTGAAACGCAGCTATTTTGCGATTTTCAGTATAAACAGTCACGCAGACATCCGAGAAGCTTCCACGACGCCTCGCGCAGAGAGCTACCAGTCATATAGCTAGAGTCGCGCTCACACGGAGACGATCTCAAATAACCAGACAGTACCTAGGAACCCGCCTAGAAGCGCTGACGCTGACTTGGACTACAGAGGAGTTAGAAGGAATCTACATTTGGCAATTGCGGATGGAACTCAGTGGTCGCGACCACCTCCAGAGACACTTTGTTTGTCGCGGCATTCCTGGAATTAGTGGACGTGTGTGTCACATGCAAGCGGAGGGCTCCGAGAACGGAAAAGCGGCGAATACCCCGAACGGCTATAGCTCCGAGGTCTGTGCAGATCCGGAGTATGACCAAGATGAATTAGGTGATCGATGCCAAAGCGCGCTCCAGGTGGAGCTGTCTGATCAAAGATGGCAACAGCCGAAACACGATCAATATAGTTGAACTGCGAGAGTTTGAAAGTGCCTGCGAACCGTATAAGTCGCTTGCAAAGAGACCCCGACCTCAGTAGGAGAATCTGAATAGGGCTAGGACGAAGAAGAGACGCGTCTAGGCAAGAGCGTCACCCGAGCTGCGAGTCGCGGACCCAGCATTATCACCAAGATACCATAATATTTCAACTTCGATTGATTGAGTCTGAACCAGTGTTCAACCTACCGGTATAGGGAGCCAATAGCATTATTCGAGCAGGGATTTCGAGTCAGATTTCACGGATAAACGGACCAATGTATATAATATTATTTAGTCATCGTGATAAGAGAGTAGTATAAAAGAGCAGGCAGTTTAGCAGTACAGTAGCAGACCCCGCCTCTAGACACAGCAGTGTTGTAGATAGGTTTGGCTCGAGAGCTCAGTAGCCCAGCGCGACTGTTCTTTCACCTGATATAAAGTGACTTGTGGTTTGGATTAATATCCGTGTGGACTTGTGAACCTGAACTGTGGAATTGTGTCCGTGAACGTGTCTGTGTCCTGTGTCTTGTGTTTGTCTTGTCATTGTGTCCGTGAACATGAACGTGTTCTTGTGTGTCCTGTGTCCTGTGTTCTGTGTCCCTGTGTCTGCGAACCACCGTTGTGAGCTTGTTAAGCCAACATGTTAGCACAAACCTGTTCCTCGGAACAAACCACGCCAGACCTTCGAGTCTGTTTCTTATACTAAGCAACCTACGTTCATCCGTGAACAAAGGAAAGCGCTCCTCGAACCAACAAAACGCACCACGCTCAACTACGAGACTCTCTCGAATGGTTGAAACCTGCATGCACTTGGCTATTTGACCTAATACTTGGTCTACACCCCCGAACTTAAACTATCATTCCTATTGAGGGAAGGTGTCGTTGAGTGGTTTTGGTTAGGGTTTGGTTTTATAGAAGTTAGCTTCGTGAACCTTTCTCGAACGTGATCCATCCGCACTAGGAGTGACTGTCTTTCAACGGTGTTTTCAGGCCAATGGCTAGCAGAGTGGAAGAGCTTCATGCACACCACTACTTTCAATAGCCCCACACCCTCGAAATTGGTGCAGGGGATGTGCTGCAAGCTCGGCAGACCACAATGCAGTGTTCTTACCCAGCTACGCACAGGACACATTGGCCTTAATTCCTTCCTTTACTGCTTCGAGCTTGCTCCCTCCCCACTGCGCTACTCACAAATCTGTCCCACACTTCCTTCACTCTTGCCCCGCCTACTGCACACAACACCTCCACTTCATCAGCCACATCAGAACTGCCCACCTTTCCCTCCATGCCCTCCTGTCTGCCAAGGCTGACACCATCTCTGTCCTTGCATCTATGTGGGATACAGGCCACCTCCTCACTTACACACTCTGACACAACACACCTAGCTCGCTTTTCTCTGTTACTTACTTTTACTTTTACTTTTTCCTCTAGACAGAATCTCAGATTATTATTCTCATCTCATCTCTCATATTACCACCACAACTTATCACATTCCACTTGCACCCGACCACTAGGCATCTCACCTCCTCTTCCTCAGGCTAAGATAACTCCCACCCTGCACCACTACTATGCCTGCCAGTGTACCACATCGTTATTATGTAGAAGTGCAACATGGGCCCACTATAATGAAAATTGAATTGAAAGGTTGGTTTCCAAAGACCACAGTCAGTACCTCCTGCTGATATATTATGGTCTTTGGTCCCCTTCAAGGTGCACAATCTCCACCTCAGGGTAACCTTTCTATTATGTCAAGACCTCTTAGATGGGTTTTTGTGTAAGACAGAAACCTACCTAAGAGATCCACACCCAGCAGTGGCAGAGTCAGGAGCATCTATGATGCCATTTTCTTCTGCCTCTCTTGTGCACAGTGCCTATGCTCACCTACTACTGCTGTCGGCATTTTCTGGGATATTCCCACCATATTTCACCTGCAAATCTGGCCTCCTTTTTCCCTGTCCCAATTTTTTTTCGTCTCTAAAATCTGGATAGAATCTTTCCAAGATGTCTTCTTGGAACCTGGCACATTTTCTGCTAACTAGCAGTAAGCCTGTGCTTCACTATGAAATATAATCAAGTACAATTTAATCTTAAGTCATTACAGTGGTATTTATAGTGAAGAGAATTCAGACTGATTTGTTTAATGATGCAGCTTTGTGCGGCATCCTGTTGATGTACCCTCTTCCTTGTCCTCAACCTCCTCAGTACCATGGTCATTCGCTGACTTTGTCACTGACAAGCCTCGTGTCCAAGAGGTGCAATACACTCAAGGATTGGGTGGTGCAGTTTGAGCTCATAAAATGATGTGATAAAAGGCTAACTACTACAGACGAATGCTACTTTACTTCATACTGTACAACAAACCGTGTGAACTATAGCTAAGTATATACATGAAATGAAATGCGTGCATAATGGGTGTGTGAACCAGTCTGTAACAGCATGGGAAGTGTTCTGTAACAGCATGCCTTCCTGATGCACAAGTGTTTCATGAGGCATAATGTTATACATGCTGTTCCCCTCCTAGTGTTCTATTCCAGTAGATGACTCATCCCTGTCTCATGACTTCTTGACAAATCCATCTTGTGATGTGAGCACTTAAGATTGTGATCTTATCTCTGGGTGCTTAGATGGATGATAAAACAGAGGATCAAATTGTGACATTACCCCCCCCCTCTAGGATTGGTGTCCTCATGAATCATGATGAATGAGTTCGATTCAGGGATGAATAGTTTCTTCATTGAGTAGGGTTTAGACTCCTTTGTTCTGTATCAGCAGATAATCTTATCCTAATGTCCCGCTTTGAGAACTGGAAGAGACCAGATAGTCATATCATGTTTCTTGTTGTATTCATTCAACAACTGTTTCGCGTTGGTAAGATGTCTCATTGATTCCCATATGCATTCTCCCAAAGGGTAAATTTTCCATTTTACGAGGTATTGATAACCTCGGTCGCATTTTCTGTGTTTTAGGATCTCCTCCACTTCATACTCTTTGTGACCACCCACAATCTTAGGATCCAGATGTTCCTCCCTGCGATGGGATGGTGGTTCGATATAGGGAGTCAAGATGGACTTGTTAAATACTGGATGCTTGTAGTCTGCTCCAGGAACATCTAACTTATGATGCCCCAACCTTTTCCAAGATCTTGTAGGGTCTGACATGCTCATCTGAGAGCTTCTCTGATGGTCAATCCTGCTCAATGTTGTCTGCCTCTACCCAGACTTTGTTTCCGATCTTGAAGTCAGGCCCATCCCTCCTCTTTTTGTCATAATTCTTTTTCATTGTTTTTTGGGTTTTCTCAAGAGCTGCAGTCGCCTCATTGCGGATCTTCTTCATTTTCTTGGTAAAAATTGTCTGCAACCTCGACCTGGGACTCCATGTTGTTCTCGATCCCCTTCCATGGATGATAGCTGGTGTTATTGTAGAACAGTGTCATCTCGGTTGATGAGCTTACTTTGTCATTGTGAGCAAACTCAGCTAATGACAACCATTCAGCCCAGTCCAACTGATGATAATTGATATAAATCCAGAGGTATTTCTTGATCTCCTGATTCATCCACCTGTCTGTCCATCTGTGATTGGGTGATATGCCATGCTTGGATTCATCTTGATCCCTGTTAATCAATTAAGTTCCCACATGAACTTAGAAATGTAGCGGGTGTCTCAATCTGAGATGATCTTCCATGGGACTTCATGGTATTGGATCACATGATCCCTTGTCAGTCGGGCAACACCTTCACTTGTGAGATCCATGTTTGTTGGTTCATCTTTGTGAAGGTGTCAACCCAAACTTGGATCACATTCAACCCGCTGCTAACTGGCAAGGGGCCGATAAGATCTACCATGCTACCTCTTTAGTTTTCCCTGTTTGTACTGATGTACCTGTGTCCTCTGGCATGCTTCGCAGCTGTGTATGTATTCCCTAATCTGGTTTCCAAGTTGTGGCCACCAATAATTATGTTCTACTATCTCTTGTGTACAGTTCTCTCCAGGATGGCTAAGCAAAGGTGGATCATGATGTAGTCCAATAATTTTATTATGAAGCTCCTTGTTCTGGGGTACATAAATTGCATGATGATAATAGATGATATGGTCCTTTTTTTTCCAGCCTGGTAACCTTTTCTCAAGTGCCAGCTTTACGCTCCAGTCAATATTTTTCTCCTTTTTGATCTGATCTAGAATCTCCTCCTCTGGTCCCTCCAGCACTATATCATTGGCTTGGAAGTATTCTGTTTTGAGTAATACAATATCTTTGTTGTCATTCTTTCCCTGATCATGATCTGATCTCTGAGATAAGAGATCTGCTTTTTGGTTCAGCGCTCCTGGTTGATGCTGTAGGGTGAAGTCGAATTGTGACAACTTCGTAAGCCATCAGGCCTGTCTCTGATTGATCTTCTGAGGCTTCTTGAAATATTCAAGATTTTGGTGATCTATCAAGATCTCAAATGTCTGTTTTGCTCCCATAAGCATCAATCAGTACTCTTCTAGGGCAAGCATTATTGCAAGCATCTCTTTGTCATAGATTTCATAATTTTTCTCCATCTTGTTCAACTCATGTGACATGAACACGACCGGTTGCCACTTGCCATTCTGTTCTTGGTTAAGTACAGCTCCCATGGCCCCTTCCAAAGCATTGGCCTCCAAATGGAATTTCCCATTGTCTGTCGGTAGTGCTAAGATTGCATCCTCAGCCATTCTCTCCTTCAGCTTTTGGAATGCCCTCTGCTGATCTTCTCCCCATGACTGTCTTTCCTTTCCAGTCAACCTTGTCAACAGCTTTGTCACTTCGCTGTACCCATGGTCAATTCTCCAATAGAAGTTGGTGAAACCAGGGAACACTTGAACCTGTTTGATGTTCTTGGGTTCGGGCCATTCCATGATTCCCTTGATCTTTACTGGGTCCATCCTCATCGATTTGTGTGATATGATAACCCCAAGGTACTCAATCTGTTACAAGAACAACCCTTTCTCGGCTGTCCCGCCTTGGTAAGATGAGTGGGATTGGGGAGTGGCTTTAGGGAGTCGTCAATGAGATTGAATAAAACGCTAGGAGAGGTACAGAATAAACTACATCCTAGCTACTGCTTAAATACTGTAGACGGAACTGTGTGATACTAGCTACTATAATTACAACTACTATTGTCCCGGTGGTTACCACACATTATTGTTCCGTCTGTCATGCATCAACTGTTGCCTTCACGTGAGGCGTAGCTCCACCATTCACACATCAACGTCAAGTTCACAATAAACATCTGTTGTCCGTTTCGTAACCATGTGTTCATTACTAAGAACATGCACTTTATGTATGGCACCAAGTTCCTGTGTCTTTAAATAAGATCTAGAGGTACAATCCTGTCAAACATCGTCATCCTCGGGAACTTCCTCAATCATCGGTAACGTCGGGAGGGCGGTACGTGTGGCGTTGTCACGTGGGTTGATCGGATCAAAATGCTCGAATTGTGACATTACCCCCTCTCTAGGATTGTCATCCCTGACAATGGTGATAAATTTGTTCGATACTGGATTGAACAGCTTCTTCATCGAGTACTCTAAGGTCTCCACCTTGGGTTTATAACGTTTAACTAAATAATCCCACTTCCCTCGAGGAAGTATCGGCAACTTGGCTGATTTGAACTCCACTTTGGACCAGTTCCACCACTGTCCTTCTTCCTTCGACTGAGCGTCAAACTCCCTGACGTTAATCCCATGCTCTCGGTTATATCATTCCAGCATCTTCTTGACATTTGTCAGGTGTCGTGTGGGTTCCCACGTCTGTTCTGAAAGTGGATAATCTTTCCACTTGATAAGATATTGGTACCCTCTACCGATCTTGCAGTGATTAAGGATACTCTCTACGACCCACTTCGGGTTGCCTCCAACCATTTTGGGAGGCAGGCGCTTCTCCTTCCAGTGCTCCTGCTCCGGCTCCACGTACAACGTGAGCTTCAACTCGTTAAATACCGGGTGGCTCCGGTCCATCTCCAGCAAGTACAGCTTGTAAGAAGATGCTCCAATCTTCTCAAGAACTTTGTAAAGGCCCAGCCGCTTATCATCGAACTTCTTAGAAGGTCGATCTGTCTTGATATCCCAGCTATCAACATAAACTTTGTCTCTCACTGGGGGCAAGCTGTGAACTACAGGCCCTGTAAACTCAATGTAAATGTGAGGGAAACTTTGAGTTTTCTCAATAAATACCCATCATTTACTGTGCCTGTAAATTGGGAGTAAATTTAGAATTTTATCTGGAATTGCACCCAATTTAGATGCCCTGTAAACGATTGATAATCCTGGGAATTAATCTAAAAATGCCCATCATTTACACCATGTGTAAATGTGTGATTTACATGCAGTGTAAACGGTGAGCAAATCCAGATACTAAACAACATATTTATAGCTACAGCTTCCATAATAAGAAGTTCAGAATTTCCAGAAGGGGTCATTCTATTGTTATGTGAGTCTAGGATTCCTAGGATGCTGGCTTTAAGGGGATGATTATACCAGAGCACTTCCAAAGCTTACAAGGGGTGGCAGCTATATCTCTTCTAATTGAGTTTTAGTCTGCTCTCTTTGTCTGTATCTGAATTTTGGCTTCATACATTCTTATTGCATGTCCACCGCTCAGAACAATGAGATTATTTCTATTTGGTGACTATTTTCACCTGGAGTTTGTCAGAATATTGCAAGGTTGAAAAACTGTTGCCCCACTTGAGCTCTTGATGAAGACTTTCTATTTCTGTTTTGCTCTCTGTCTGCTCCTTGTTGGTCTCAAAATGAGCCAGAATGTGGGATTTCTGATTGGAACATGAGTTAAATGTTGCAACTTCCACTTCTTTGACTCACTGCTCTTCATGTATGTAGCATTCCTGTGCAGCATGTCATTCTCATGTTGCTCTCCTTTCATTTTTTTTTGATAGAAAGGTGACCAGATTGCCTCCAAAGTCCACAATAGATGACCCACCTTGTTATCTTGACATTCATTGCTCATCTGCATCTTGCTAAACAATTAAAGCAGTCAATAAAGACACCATATAACTTTGTTAGAGTCTCTGCCAGGTTGGGATTGTATATCATTTCCCTGACTGAGAAGGCCACCAACTGGATCCAATAGTAAGGATGACATCTTGCTGCTCTGTTACTCATCTCATCTTTCTGCACAATCCAATGAGTGTCAACCCATGGACTCTCAAAAAGATGAGGGAATAGCTAAAGAGGGCCAAGCCTGACAATGTTTCAGATTTAATGTTGTTGATGGGTGGCTGTGAGAGCTGTTCCAGAACGCCTCTCACAGCCACCAATTATATTTTTTGTACACATCACAAAAGTGTATGTAATCATCTTGGGCTGCTCTGGGTTCAATCCTCACAGTATGCATCTTTTTTCAAATGCCTCAACCATACAATAACCAATGAAATTTCGGTCAGGAGAAGAATTTGCTTTGTTAACTTCCCATGAGCAGAAAATTCCTACTGAGTGTTCAATTGTGTGTTGAAACAGGAGTTGAACACAACAAGGCCCAATCAATTCAAGCTTGACAGCAATCCTGATCATTAGGAATCCTAGACTCACATGACAATATAATGTCCCCTTCTGGCACCGCTGAATTTCTTATTATGGAAAGTGTAGCTATAAATAGGTTGTTTGGTATCTAGATTTGCTCACCGTTTACACTGCATGTAAATCACACATTTACACATGGTGTAAATGATGGGCATTTTTAGATTAATTCCCAGGATTATCAATCATTTACAGGGCATGGGAATTGGGTGCAATTCCAGATGAAATTCTAAATTTACTCCCAATTTACAGGCACAGTAAATGATGGGTATTTATTGAGAAAACTCAAAGTTTCCTTCACATTTACATTGAGTTTACAGGGCCTGTAGTTCACAGCTTGCCCCCAGTGTCTGGGTTTAAATTCCGGCGCTTCCCGATGCCCTGCATCATAATATTTCTTCATGCACGCCTGGGCCTTCTCCAGAGCTGCCGAGGCTTCATTGCAGATCTTCTTCATCTTGGCCGTAAATTCTTCGGCTGCCTCGTTCCAGGTTTCTACGGTGTTCTCGATCCCTTTCCAAGGGTGATAGCTGGTGTTTAAATAAAATGGGGACGCCTTTGTCGATGCGTTCACCTTATCGTTATAACAAAACTCTGCCAGGGAGAGCCATTCTGCCCAATCTGATTGGCAGTAATTAACATAAATCCGGAGATACTTCTCGATCTCCTGATTCATCTGTTCCATCTGACCATCCGTGATGGGATGATGCGCCGTACTTGGGTTCATCTCAATTCCCAGGATCCAGTTAAGCTCCCTCTGAAAGCCCGATATATAACGTTGATCGCAATTCGAAATTATCTTTCGGGGTACTCCGTGGTATCTAATCACTCGGTCATGTGTCAAGTGTGCAACACCTTCCTCGTTAAACTCCATGTTTGTGGGCTCTGCGTGTATCATCTTGGTAAAGGTGTCGACCCAGACCTGGATCGCATTATAACCGTTGCTGACCAGCAGCGGACCAATAAGATCCATAGATATGATCTGCTAGGGGCCCTCCGCAATCTTGTGCGGGTTCAACTTCCCCTGTTGATAACGTAACGTGCAAGACCGTTGGCATTGCTCGCACACTTTAATATATTCGGAAACCCCGTTTCCGACCCTCGGCCACCAGTAATTCCATTCAACGAGCTCCTGTGTCCAGTTTTCCCCAGAGTGTCCCACAATAGCTGGATTGTGATGTAACCTGATAATCTTGTCCCTCAATTCTTTGTTTCTTGGAACATAGATAAGATTGTTGTAATAAATAACACCGTCCTCTTTCTTCCACAACGGCAGCTTCTTTTCCAGTGCACTACGCACACTCCCATCAATCCGGCGCTCAGCCTTGATCGCTTCCATCAACTCCTTTTCCACGCCTTCAAGCTGTAGTCCTACAGCACGGAACCAGTCCAGCTTCAACAACACAATGTTCTCGTTGTCTCCTTTGCCCTGGTCATGATCCGCATGACGCGACAATAAGTTGGCCTGTTTATTTAGGGCCCCGGCCCGATGCCATAATAAAAAATCATATTGCACGAGTTCTATGATCCAGTGTGCCTGCCGCCGATTCAATTTCTGCAGCTTCTTGAAATACTGGAGGTTCTGATGATCTGTCAGGACCTCGAATGTCTGCCGTTGTCAGGTGTATAAAGTGTTATACTCGAGGTGCTCCGGAAGTGACTTTATTCGGGAGATTCTCGAAAGTTCGGGAAATGTGTAGTGATGTGAAAAGGTGTAAGTTTCTCAATAAAATGAGAAGAGGGAGAATGGGTAAAAAGTGTGAAAGAAGGTGAAAGGTCATAAGGGAGGTGGAGGCGTAAAATATAAGTCCTTGGTGGTTCGTAGGTTGCCTATACGTAAGGCGGTTCGTTAATCGTGGGTTCGCTTAAACTTAAAGCGGCGTAGGTCGGTGGCGTGGGTGCTGGTCTTGGGTTCGTTGGCTTGGTCGTTGGCTTGGGTTCGTTGGCTTGGTTGCTGGCTTGGGTTTGTTGGCTTGGTCGTTGTCTTGGGTTCGTTGGCTTGGCCGTTGGCTTTGGGGTCGTTGGCTTGGGGTCGTTGGCTTGGTCGTTGGTCTTGGGGTTCTTCGGGGTTGCCTATTTCACTAGGCAGAGTCTTTGGTATGTACTAATTTCGATATTGAGCTAGGTACTACAGGCATTCTTATATACTGTTCGATAATAATCAATGAGGTCATATGCACTGGTTTGCACAGTCTGTCAACTAGCTCCACGCACTGGTTTGCACAGTTACACAGCCTTGCTTAGTCTGTAATTAGCTCCGTGCACTGGTTTGCACAGTTACACAGCCTTGCTTAGTCTGTAATTAGCTCTGCGCACTGGTTTGCACAGTTGCGCTGCCTTGCATTATCTGTCTAAAGGGTTCTGCACTTTAGTTTGCATAGTTGCACTGCCTTTCTGTATGAAGGCAGTGCCTGTCGTATCATGCTGATTCCTGGGAATTATGACGTCGTCCTTGCTGTCATGATTGCTTGATGTGTTTTCCCATCATTCCATCAACTTTCCAAATCCGGCACTATCTCCTTTCTATCTCCAAACACTTTTGGAGGATGACATCCGCGGGGAACGAAACTTTCAACCGTCCTCGGTTGCATTATTGCCGTGGTTTGGATAACTTTGATTTCCGATGGGAAAAACCAAGAAATCATTCGTCATGAGCAAGGCACATTGCATGTATCTATTGCGATTCATTGCCCCCACGCTCTGTGATCACTCTGTATGCTCCTCCAGAATATCCTCCAGCCCTTCCAATTCTGCGTCCTGCCCAAACTCTACAGGCGAGGGAGGCGGTGGCGGCGGTGGTTCACGAGGAGTCCAGTGTGAAAATTAGTGGTCGTGCCGTGCGAGGCGTTGATCTGCGAACCAGTTGGCGCGACGGTTGACTTCTAGGTCGGGATCCTTCATGAAAACACATGCTCGGGGAAAACCAACCGTAGCCCTCTGTGATTGTTGTTCCTCATCCACTCGGATGAAGGCGAGCCCTCCCCTCTGCCAAGTGAAATCTTTAACGGTCCAAGTTCCACGTAGTTCCCCCCAAAATTGCAGCTTGCGCCCTTCGAAGATGCGTGCATCGTACTCGGAGGGAGCCATAAAGGCACTTCCACCCCACGGAAGGTCGTTAATGATGATGAGCACACAGTCGCTCGCATGACGATAATCGACAGCCATAATCGGCGAGATTGCCGGTGTCAACGGCTGGGGGCGATCAGGTGTGATGAATCGCACCAATCGATAGCCACGTAGCTGTGGGGATCTCCCCGTGTCCTCGTCGACCCGTGTTGGGGGCGGAAGGTCCACCACGTACGGTGCTGCGGAGCTGTCCTCGTGCGCTGGGTCGTATGGCCCGGGGTCCATGGTTATGCCTGGGAAGTGCTCGTTGGGGATCAACGTGGCAAGGTATGTCGCATCGCTGTTGCGCAAGGATATGTCTAAGTCTGGACTGGCACTCCTAGCCTGATCATCGAGTGTGTCCAAGTACATCTGGTCATTTCGAAAGAAGGCGTCGTAGTCAGAGGCTGCAGAGACTGCCATGGTCGGGCTACCAGACAGGTTGTGGCTGGTGGTGGCTTTGGTCGTGAAGGATTGTCGAGCGCCCTCTCCTTCCTCATGGTAGAAGGCAATCTCGTGGTTCTCTGGAGCGCCCGGGTGTAGGCACATCCATTGAAGAAGTCGACGGAACGTGGCGTGGAGTCGTGAGATCAGGGCTTTAGACTAAAAGGAGTGTGGTGGAAGTTTGAACTTTAGTTCTTGGTGGATCTGGTCAAACCTTCGAATCATACCATTTTGTTCGTCCCGGAGCTAGTCTCGCATTCCTCCCCGGTGCTGATCTTGACTTCGTATGACTGGATGTTGGTAGTATTGGCAGGCTGCCAAACACATTCCGTTTTGTGGTCGGTGGTAACAAGTATCATAGCAGGGTGTTCCATGGGTGGAAAGACGTAGTGGAGAATGCACCGTCTTTCCCGCTTTCTTGAAATACTGTTTAGTAAGGGCCATGCCATTTAAAGTTGGGTGTACAAGTTAACGCCACAATTTGTCCTTCGATCCAATTGCCTAGCGTTTCGTTATAGCTTTCCGGGAATTTCCTTGCTCCACAATCTTATTCGCCACTGATGGTATTTCCAAATTTGGTTGTAGAGCCGTGGTCTTTCATCGGTATTGCCATCCTTGGTAACCTCAGAGCCAATTCTTGGGACGTGTTTTTGAAAATCACCAAGAAAAGAATCCTTTCTTCTATGCGTACACAACGATTACTGGTTACGGGGGTTTGTGAATACGCGGCTTAATTTCTACACATTTGTGGGACGGAACGGGGAGAAATATGGCATCTGCGGGTATTGAGCGCTGGCTGCAAACAGGGCCTCAGCACACGCGTGATCTGCTGGCGTCTGCAGTGGGGTAGGAGATGAAGCAATTCTCCAAAGGGGATGGCCCTCATGTGCCGTCAATGCACGTTCCAAAAGAGGTGCAGGTTCGAGAGGCCGTTCAAACTCGATGAGGTGCTGCGGAAAGATTATGTGGGCATCTTCCCGTCGCCAGTATTCACGCATGTGAACCGAGGCGAAATGATACTCTTCGTGCTCCCAGATCAGTCCTTTCACAACCCACTGCCCTACCAAGGCTCCTTGGAAGCGTAGTACCGTGCCTTCGCGAATGGGGGTCTTGAACAGAAATGGTACGCGAAACACAATTCCTCCCCAAGGAAGCGTCCCCAAACTGATCTCCACATGTTCCGAAGTTGGACACATGGCATCTGCACATGCGGGCCCGTGGTTGTGGCGCTGCTGAGGTCGAGCGGGCGTGATCGACCTATAGAGTGTGCGGCATAAGGTGGGGTATTCGGCACGGCTCTGAGTGCTTTCAGCCGCACGCTCCTCCGGAATCCTCAGCAAGTTCGTGGATTCATTACGCATAGCAGCCCGTTGTCATCAAGAAGGTTAGGAATGGGAGTCCCAATCAGGGTGGCGTACAGGTCGGACTGGACAGGTCCCAAAGGCGTGGGCACAAAACGGGCATGATCCTCGGCGAGGTTGTGTCTTGTCATAACATGTTTGGGTTGGGTACCGAAGTGCGTGGCACTGGCGAGGCACACTTGAACCCAAATTCCCTTACGAAGTCAGCGGAGTACTGTTAGAGTAGGCGTGTGCAGGGTAGAATGGAGGAAGACCGTGAGTGCAACAAATTCGACTTCAGTTCATGGTACACCGGGTCGAGTGAAGCCCTCTTACCTCCATTCTGTCTTCAAAGAACACTTTGATGGGTTCGGAGGTCGGGGTTCTGTTCCCGTCGTTGCTAGATTCGCAAATGCTGTCGGGGCAGAAGTTCGTTATAACCAGTCCTTCAGCAGGGGTGTTGCCTGGGAAGTCTGTAGGAGGTGAAACTGGAGTTTTCATGGTAACGAATTGGGTGGCGGATGATTCTTGGGCCTTTTTCCTTCATATAAATTACTGTGGAGTGATGCCATTTAAGCTTGGACTTAAACGCCACTTAAGTTCTCCGTCGAGGGTCCTGATGCAGTTACTTGTCAAGCACTATCTGACTCATTGTCTGTCAGGCTTTCCTCTCCACTGGCATTACTGCTTGATTCGGTAGTGGTCTCATCCTCCTGGTATCCATCCGTGTCATTTCCCATCCATCCGGTCCTCATAAACCAATGATCCCGCGTGATGTACGGAAGGAGCCGAAAGGCGGCAACTGCCCTTCGTTTTAGTAAGGTTCCATCGAGTTCCTTTAGCACGTAAGCTCCTCCCCGATTCTTTCGCACCACCTCATAGGGTCCTTTGTACCGGTCATCCGTTTTGCTTGTAGAACTCACAGTGGTTTCAAGTTTTACTGCGCGCATTAGGACCAGTTCTCCGGGTCTGAAATCCTCTTTAAGCAGCCGATGCTTAAATCGCTTCTCAAATTGTGCCTTGGACTTGAATCTAGCTTTCTTTAGCGTGGCAGCGGCGCGTTCAATATCTTGGGGGTGGAGTTGTATCTGTCGGATTCGCAGTGCTAGAAGTTCAGTGGTAGTCATTCCTGAATAGAATCCTTCTACCAGGAATGTGGCTTCCACCAAATCAAAGGGCAAGATTGGCTGGGTGGCGTGGAGTAATTCAAAGGGGGAGTATCCCGTAACACTGCTAGTAGTGACTCGATCGGCAAATACCGCTGCTGGTAGTAAAGAGGGCCATTTTGATATTGATCCTCCACAAGCTTTTACAAGAGCTTCTTGCATAGTGAAGTGCCCGCGTTCGACCACTCCATTGGCGTGTTTGTTGTATGGTGAAATCTGAATCTGTGGAATTCGAAGGCGTTCCATTAGGCTGGTAAAGGCCGCTTGAACTTCGGCTCCGTTGTCGGTAGTTACTTGTTGCGGGCACCCATACCGGCAATATATATAGTCCCAGAAGAAGTTGGCCAGTGCTTCAGCGGTGCCAGCCCGGAGAGCCTTGGCTTCGCAGAAGCCTGTTAAGTCGTCTCGGGCGGCTACAATCATGCTGCACTTGTTGGCCATAGGCATTCGCATAATGTCGATGTAGATTTTTCCAAAAATAGCCACTGGCTTGGATATGGTGGGCGGAATTTCCATTTTCTTGGTGGATCGGACTTGGCATTGCGGGCAGGAGGCAACATGATGCTGAATATCTGCGCGCAAGTGCGGCCAATGAAAACGTGCTTTTAAGGTTTCCCATAAGGCGTCTATTCCTCGATGCCCGAGGTTTTCATGGCCCTGGATAAGAATAGCCAGCCTCGCATTCGCATCCATAATTACTAGTTGTGGTGCATGCTGCCCGTTCCGTCTCCAGACTCGTCCATCTCGCTCGTAAAACTTGGTGGCTTTGGAAATAAATCTTCGCTGCTTTTGCGTGGAGTCGAATTTAGGCATTTCAAGTGTTCGTAGAAAACGTATAATTTCAGTGAGCTGCTTCTCCTGGGCTTGGCGTGACATCAAAACGTGCGGGGCATAAGTGTGATAGGCACCTGCTGGACGCTCGTAATCTTGGTGTATATCGCGAAAATAGCGTGGGGCCATGAGTTTGTTGGCTCTGGAGAATCCCGCCAGGGCTATCTGGTCCAGCCAATCATCGTCATCATCGGGTGCTTCTTCTCCTTCGGCTCTTGGTCGTCGTGATAAGGCATCGGGTCCTTGGAAGCGAGTGGCTGGTACATGTAATAGCTCAAATGGAACATTAAAATTCCCTGTATCCAGCGGTTGACAGCGGCATCGGGCTGAAGATCGGGGTTGTTCAAAAGTCCTTGGATGAATTTTGCATCAACTTCTACGCGAAAGGTCTTGATGCCAATTATGTAAAGTCGCCAATGACGCAAGGCTCGATATAATCCAAACAGCTCGAGCTTAGGCTGCGAGTACCGGGATTCTCGTTCGCTCATAGGTACTGATCCGTACCGAGCGATGCGCCGCCGATTTTGTTCATCCAGTTGTGAAAGTATCATGCCAGTGGCATCCCGACTTGAGTCTACGGACAAGAAGACGGGAAGCAGTGACTCATAGTCGATTGGTCGTAATGCGGGGGCTGAAGCTATTAGTCGTTTAATGGTGGCGAAGGCGTGTGCTCGCCTATCATCCAGAGGAAGTCCACTGATTTGCGGTATAATTCAGTCAGGGGTCGGATGATTTCGGAGTAGCACTGAATCCAAATCCGGACTGTTCCGCATAGTCCCAGGAATCTTCGTACTTCTTGTGGAGAAGTCAACGGGGCCAATCCATGATGGCGCTTGTCTTCTTGGGATCAGGTACCCTTCCTTCAGGGTTGCAGCGTTGTCCTACTATCAGTACTTCGGGTCGGCAAATTTGTGTTTTGTGACCCGATACTGTTCCTCCCGCACACTTTAATTTGTGTAATATGCGGTGGACGTCCTGCGCATGCTCCCAGATGAACTGGCGAATGCCGGGATTTTCGGGTATGGTTGCGGGTTTGCCATTTGCATCGAGGTATTGGGAGCGTGGTCCTTTGATTGGTAGATCATCAATAAAAATGTTTGCTATGTGCGGGATTTCATCATGCAGGATAAATACCATGCACTTCTGAAATTCAGCTGGCGAGTTGGTGAATCCAGTAGGCATTGAAGCAATACGCAGTAGTCCCAGCGGTGTCATGAATGCTGTCATGTCACGGCTTTCGGGTTCCATGCGCCGGGCATCAAATCCCCAGTATAAGTCAAATACTGAGTAGCATTGTCGTGCTGCAAATCCTTCGACAAAGTCATCTACTATAGGCAACATCCCTGCATCACGAATAGTGACTTTGTTTAGCGGCTGCAAATCGTGAACAATTCGCAGTTTACCATTTTTCTTGAGTACGCAAAACCATCGTGAGCGGTAGGAGGACTGGCAGGGCTCGTATACACCAGCCTCCATTTTGAGTTTCAAAACTTCAATGACTTTGTTAAGTATTCCAGGGGGAATCGGAATATTCTTGTACTCCCAGGGTGTGTGAGGTACGGTGGAAATTTTATACGGGCTGAAATATGTGTCCTTGAAGGTCCCTCGTTCCGAATCTTCGAAAGCTACGGCTTCTTCGTTGACACGCATGATATGAGCGAATAATTTTTCTTCTTCCTCCGACATGAATTTGTCGGGGTTTAGGTCGAGTTGTGCCAAGCGTTCTCGGCTGAGCCGAACTCCTGGTTCGAATTCAGGCGGGTGCGTAGGTAGCGGTGGAAGTGTGAGCAGTGGGTCCTCGGGAATGGTCCTTCGTACCGCGTAGTCCGGTGAAAAGGTCGTAGATACTGGCCGAACCTTTTTGTCTACTCGCTTATACATTGTGAAGGCCTGGTGCATTTGTCCTTCTTTATCCGTCATAGAAATTGGATAAAAAAGGTATTCATCATCCTCTTCTAATAGTTCGGCGTCTTCGGGTCGTTGAAGTTGCAAAGGCTTTGAGAGCTTTGCGCGAGTGGAAGTAAATGAGTCATTGTGAATGGCGAGTACTGTGGGATTTTCCAGTTGTAGTTTTATACCTGTTACTAGTCTTCGTGCAAGGCTTTCCAGTCCACACCGTATTCCACGAAGACCAGCATGGATTGCTACAGTAAGGAAACGGTAAAGGTAGCAAATATACAGAAGAATACAATACACGCGCTGCGTGGTTTGTACATCCGCTGTCTGGGGAAAAGGAGGAGAGCAGAGTCTCGAAAAACACAAGTAGAAGGCGGCATAGTGCGTAAGTATGTCCGTAAAGTTGCGAAGTAAGTCCAAGATAGAGTAGTAATACAAATATACAAGCGTGTTTGTGCTGCACATGAGTCCAAAATTTTTGTCCATAGTATAAGTGTCTGAAAGCGAATCTGTACGGTGATCAATGTAGGTCGTTAAACTGGTCGTATAGTAGGTACTAGTATCCGGGTTTCCCAAGGTGGGATCAAGAAGGGGAGCGGATGTTGTTTCAAGAAATGGTAACGTAGCGTGGGTATAATAGGTCAAGTGGTGTGGTGTGTCCATTGCGAGTTGCCAAGAAGCGTTATTTGCCGATGCATAGTGTGCGGTGATTCTACAAAATTTGATAGTGTTCCATTCCTAGTACGAAAGAGAAGCGGAGATGTTCCCCTCTTCCCCGATCGTGTCCATCTGTTCACGGCTATTAATACGTCCGCGGGGAACGAAAACGATAGCAACTCACGACGGAAGAAATTCACATCTCGAATAATTACCCTAAACAGTCTCTCTCTTCCGTTTGAGGGAAGCGGCGCCAGTTTGGCGATGAATCCCCATAGTAACGGTAGGACCGCCACCATCCGAGGTGGTAAAAGGATGTTCCCCGTCCAGAGCATATTCCCTGCGTTCAGCGTGTAAGCCACAGTCCCCTGCGGTAGGTCCGGGCATAGCTCCACCCGCGTGATGACCGCTCGGTTTGGACGATGGTGGCTGACGAAAAAAAATGTCAGCAGTCTTATCGAGCTTCCGAAAGCAGTGGTTACGCGCCTGATAGGCCCGGAAATACTTGTCATCCGAATATGCCACCCATCGTGTAATTCTCCTT
Organism: Mycena galopus ATCC 62051; assembly: GCA_014925785.1. Taxonomy (NCBI): domain Eukaryota; kingdom Fungi; phylum Basidiomycota; class Agaricomycetes; order Agaricales; family Mycenaceae; genus Mycena; species Mycena galopus. The sequence continues at coordinate 4,023 of WIQG01000366.1, read as the reverse complement.
GGTTACGCGATCCTGGATAGGCGTCGGCTTTGTCCAGTAGCCCGGCGTGCAGCAGGTGCAGTATTACCTGTGGTTCCGCAAACTGGAACTCCAGGATTTTCTTGGCGATCCGAGCGATGCGTCCGTTCCCGTTATTCTCAAAAGTGTGTCGATCAAGCGTAGCTTGGCGTTCTCTTCACCATCCAGGAAGGGAAGGGGGGGGGGACTTTTCGTGTGTACTTCTGTTGTGTCTATGTGCAAGTGGCGGCGCACATCAAGGTGAAGGCTTGCTCGATGAACTCGAGCAGTACGATGCGGATCCGAGTAAGCTCCGTGCACTGGTTCCCGCGTAAAAGGAATTCAATTGTCGTAGCGGCCAGTCGCGCGGTCCTCGTGCCTGTACGCGGCGTGAGTATACCCGAGGATACGAGTCATGTGGGAGTGCTGGGACAGCGGGGTCTGCGGGCATTTGGCGCATTCCAACTCCAGCATAACTGGAGGCTAGGTTTAATTCGTCCTCTGTCACATAAAATTGTTCGCATTGGGGAACGAACATCAGTTGGTTGTCCAAGAAAATACTCGCCATCTTTTCAGTAGCCACCACATCGCGGGTATCGTGCGCTTCTTCGGCCTCGCGCCGAAGGTCCTCGATGTCAAACTCCTCGCCTTTCTCCATGGCGCGGTGGTCGAGCATAATCGAAAGGCGGTCTCGGAGGGCAGTGATGACTTGATCTCCGAGACGTGCGGTCATGTCGTCCTCCCAGACTTCTTTGCGCCATGCGCCATCGCGTTTCATGTCGACATAGTTTTCAATCTCGACATAATGGCCTTTCCAATCGGGGGTTGGCGCGTAGCGTCGGAGTTCGCCGGCCTCGTGGACAATATCCACCGTCGGAATCAACACGTACCCTTCTTGAAGTAGTAAACTGTTACTCCCACATGTCGCGTAGGCGGGGGAGGGTGCGCGTGATGATTCTCCGCTGCTGAACGGCGTCTGCAGCTCGGGGATATCGTCCAAGTCATCGTCTAAACTGTGGATTGAAAGGGAGCGTGGATTGTATTTTTGCCTGCTGGGCTTGACTTGTCAGTTATCATGTCCCAGGGATATGATTATTCTTGCCTGTGAGTCGCAAGAGCGCCGCATCCAGAATATCCGTGGGCTTCTCCTTGGGCGCAGGGCTACGGACCGGGCTTCGTGCGGGTGTTATGTCCATTGAGAATAGTTCATTGCTTAATGTTTCTGAGTCAGCGCATTCACTTTGTGTTTTGGATTTGAACGCGCACTGCTTGTTGTCACACGCGTTTGAGGAATTATGAATAGAAGCGTAGGCCGATTCGAAAAGGTCCGTATCCGATGAGTGAATTTCTGGAGCGGGTACGTAGTTTTTCATGTCAATAAGTCGTTCCGATGCCAATAAATCCTTTAGCGAATCTTTTATCGACTCCTCCCTAGTATGTTGTTCGTTAGCAAAGGAGCGTTGTTTGTGGGTGTCTACGTACGACGAGGTGTCTTCATTGCTAGTAGATCCTGAGTTGGATGAGTGAACGAGAGACGGGCGAGAACTGTTAGCAAAAGTGCCGAGTTGCATGGTGGGGCTGGATTGATCCTCGGTCCTCGGGTCCAACGGTTCAACGGATTTCCGGCCCGTGATTTCCTCCCTTTTACGATCTCGGTTAGCTCTTTCTCTCATTCCGTTGCCCACGCACTGCATCACAATGTCCTCGGATCGCTGCTTCGGCTCTTGTTCTTCGGGTTCGCTGTCTGATTGCCCGGTTCCGCCAACACCGGCTTCTCGGTCATCAAAACGAAAGGTAAGCACGGCGTATCGGGACGCGGGCGTCTAGGGTCCCGAATACCAACACCTTCCGCGGATGAGTCATTTACTTCAAGCACGACTTGGGCGTTCTCCAGAGTTACCCCGATTTGACGCATACGTGAAGTGTCGAAAGGTGGAGGATGATTGGGGGGGTGAGTGAAGTAGTGTGTACGCGGTTTCGATGTGTACGCGGGCATTGGTGCAGAAGTTCGCCAGGAAGGGGCGAGGGTTCGGGTATTGGATTCTTGGTGAGTCTTCGGCCATGGGTCTGCTTTTTAACGGTCACCTTGCCCTGCTTTGTCCAGGTGAGTTGTTTTATCAACATTGTTGACAATCCTAAGCTACTTGTTGTTTCTGAAACTCCAACCGCAACTGCGCAAGTTGTCGTTCGACCTGCGCAATACTAACTCGTGGCACATTGAGAGGCCACTTCGCTGTTGGACTGCCGCCGGAAACGGACTGGGATAAAACTGGGTAAAGGCGTGGCCGGTACGTCGTCCCAGTTGGCCAGTTGCAGGATTAAGGAGCTCGAACTGACAGTTTAGAAAGATAGCATTGTGTTTTTCCTGGCCGTTTAAGGGCTTCTCAATGCCCAAATAAACTGCCTGATTGGAGGTTAGATGGCGGGTCGTACGTGCTGGGGTTTACCGGTAAGATACGCTTGGCTCTGCGTGACGGCAACATTTTGTAATGTGCTGAAAGCATCGCCTTGTAGGTAATTGTCAACGCGTCCGAGGGGGGCTGGCGGTCCAAAGCGGCGTACTGCTCGTCACGGAGCTGCTGAATTAATTGCTGGGTAGCATTCATGTTGCACGGTCGGTTCGGGTACTGGGTCCCGCTGGCGCCATATTACTGGTGTTGGCGGCGATAGCAGGGGCTTCGAGAAGCGCAGCATCAAGCTGTGGTTGGTTGAAGATGCACTGTCTATTCGCAGAGCGCTTCTGATTTGGTATTTCTTCTTGTTCTGAGGTAAGTCAGGATTTTGTTCATCATTAAACACCGAGTTTACCTTCTGGAATTTTGTGAGGGTTTATTCATAATGGTTTGGTAGGTGGTTGCGGAAATTGATTGGGGTTCGTGAAGAGGTTGGTTTGGAAAGTAGGATGTGCGATCGATGGTAATTGAGGTGCGTCTCCCCAACTTTTGGCTTGCCTTTTATCCTGTCCTTCCTGGAGCTGACACCGCATTCGTTGTTCTATCCAGAGCAATAAGTGCCCGCCCAAATAGCCTCAAGATACAAATCCACATTCGAACTAATCCTCCCAACTCATGGAGTATCTTTCCGAGGTTGTGTGATTGTTCGTGCACCGCTCTTTCGTACTCGGTCCCCCGGATTTCGAGGTAGGTGCGTCATTGTTTCCTTCTTGAGATACGAGCTTAGAGTCGTTTGTTTAGGCTTTTGAACGGTGCTGTTTGGGGTACTAGTACGTGCGCATCTAGACTTTTTCCTAGACTCCATGACCTTTATTCGGCTTAACTCGTCCGAGTTTCGTCATGTCTGAAGTCGCCGTTGTCCGTAATCGCCCTCCGCCACTTGCGTGCGTAGTTGTCGGTGCGCCTAGGCCATTTCTTCAAGGGTTTCAGTGCCAAGTGGAGCTGGCCTGTCGTCCGGTACTTTCCAGTAGCGTCCTTTCGTCGTTAATACTCCAACTGTCATGTTTATTTGATTTAGGGCTTCGGCTGTGGAGACTGGATCTTTGGAGCTCTGCGGGCTCCTGGAATTCCGGTGCGTGGATAGCGTCGGTCTCTGTGGAGAGTTCTTGGAGTAATTTTTCTTGACAGGTCTTCTCGTTGTGGAGCGGGGTCTCGTACACGGCCTCGGAGTCGGCAATGTACGCTAACGTATGTTCCTCTCCCCCATACAATACCTCGCTGGTAGCCTCGTGAGGACAGCCAATAATTCGTATCGAGGGCGCCGAGTTTCCTTGTCCTTGAAAATCAGATACGTCCCTTCTTCTCATTCGTCTATAGATCCAGGTTATTGCGTTGCCAAGCCGTCCCAACAACAAGTCAAATGGTGCCTGCTGGATACCCACAAACCGGTTTTTGTGGATACGCAACCACAGGTAAGTTCCAAGTCTTTTATGAATCCCCGTAACTCACCTCGGCCTCCATTTGCATCATTCATGCCAGTCGCCCGTGTCATATCCACTGGTCGATGGAGAGTTAGGGCAACTACATCGGCTCTTACTACATCCAATTGTGAACCGGTATCCAAGATTGCCAC